>JAODPA010053964.1:0-11452 GCA_025585075.1 Nepenthes mirabilis
GAAAAAAACTGAAAAATATAAAATAAAAACCTAATTTTCTAACTACACAGTACCTTAATTTGGCTTTTCTTCCCGCTTCAACATCTCCAAAGCCTAGAACGACATTCACCCTGTCCATGGAAGCAAACGGTGTCGTTTTATGTTCACTGAGAGAGGGACGTCTTCCTGGATAGAAGAGATACGCAGTGCTCCGTTCCAAATCTCCACCAACGCCCTCTTCCGAAATTCGGATCACTCAAATCTCCCGATAAATCTCTCTCTCTCTTCTGCGTTTGTGGTTTCCGCCATGTCTGCCGAATCCACCTCTGGAATCCAAAGAAACCAAGTAAACCCTCTCTCTATCTCCTTTCCTCTATATCAAGCAAAGCTTGCAATTTCAACGTCTTCTCCGATTTATTTGGATAATATACAATCCGAAGTGATTTCTTGTAGGTTGATTTGCTCGACTTTGTAGACTGGAGTGGGGTTGAATGCCTCAATCAAAGCAGCAGTCACTCTCTCTTTAATGCCCTCAAGCAGGTTCTCTCTCCTCTTTTCTTTTCTTTTAATTTCTTGATAGATGAGCGATTGAGATCCACATTTTTCATCAACTATTCTCACGAAAGCGTATAGGTGTCCAATATTAAATCAGACACAAGGGTTTAGAGAAGTTAACAGAACAATTTTAGTCAGTGGAGAGTTTTCATGCTTTTATTTCCATTGGTAAAGGTAGAATTTTCTTACTTAGGTGGGTAAGGCGTTCAATTGTTATAATGTAGTCAATGAACTGAGGAGGGGCAATGAAATTGTTGATATATACGCTTTGGATTAGTCATTGATTAAGGAGAATGATTTAAGTTTTCATTGAGATGTATCTGTTAGACTAGAAATTGATCTTCATGTTAAAATTTCGTCAATTGAAGGTCGAATGTGAAATTAAATTAATAATCGAAAACTAACCTCCCCCTATTGATGTTGACTGCACTCACTCAAATTTCTGTAAATTTTTCAACTGTTTGGATTTTTTAAACTTTAATATTCCTCAGTGATGGTGTATACTTAGAGTATTAGACATAAGGACCCAAAACAAAGTGCCACACATATATAAATATTTTCCATCAAAATGTCTTTGGAGTGGTTACCATCCAAGAGGGAAGTGGGTGAGAGTGGTTACCCCAAAATTAGGGAAATATGGGTCACTACTAATTGATTTGATTTTATTTTATTTTATTTTGCTGAAAGGTCAACATTCTCCTACTTGATCTATGTTTCACTTAATATGATGATCAAAACTCATGTTTTCACATTCTTAAGAAACAAATACATGAATTATGGTAATAGATATTCTATAAATTAGTAGCATATTTCATGTATTATAATGTGTTATATTTCCTAAGATACTAACCAAATATGGTAACAGTACTTAATGAATAAACCTTATTTTTATTCTGAATCCAACTATTGATGATTTTATCAAAATAATCAACTAATGTATATATAAAATTTTTGAGAAAATATCACAAATAAATAGAAATTTATTATAAATATCATTATCTGTACAATAAAATTTACATTATGAAACTCAACCCCATTCTAGCTAAATGATCATTGAATATTAATGGTGGTATGCCTTTTATTAAAGGATTAGCGATAATCAACTCAGTATTAATGTGCTCAATGATCACTTTCTTTTTTTTTTTAATGTGCTATTTATGACTAAAAACTCTATATCGATATAATTATTTTGACTACTACTTTTATTGTTTTTAGTCAAGAAAAAAGTAATTGAATTATTACAATATATCTTCAATGACTTCAAGATAAAATCCACCACTCTAAACCTAAATATGAAATTCCTCATTCATACACCATACTTTATAACTTCAAAATAAAAAACTAATTTAACCTCTATAGTAGAAGTAATTGTTAAGGGTTGCTTTGCACTCTTCCAAGGTATATCTCAACTGTCAAATATAAATACATATTTAGATATTAATTTACGTAAATCAATACATTTAACAAAGTTTGAATCAAAGTAACTCAATATTTCTAGATTGTCATTTCGTTTATACATAAGCATGTAGTTCTTGGTATATTAAAGATCTCTCATCACTTTCTTATCAGCTCTCCAGTGATCTATACATAGATTGTTCTGATATCTATCCAATATTTCCTTTACAAAAGCGATGTCAGGTCTCATACATATTTGAGCATACATTAGGCTTTCAATAACGGAAGTATATCGAATGTTTTTTATTTGTTCAATTTTAAAATTATTTTTCAGGTATTGGTTTAAATTGAATCTATTATTCTTCACAATGGATACTACACTTGGTGAATAATCTTTTATCCAAAATCGATAAAAATTTATTGATATAGACCTCCTAAAACAAATCCAAAATACCTCGCAGTCTATCTCGATAAATTTTAATCCCAATGATATAAGTTGCATCACCCATATCTTTTATTTTAAATTTATCAGAAAAAAATTATTTCACTTCATACAATAAACTCCTATTGTTTGATGTAAGTAAAATATCGTCCACGTATAAAATAAGGAAATAGATCTTACTCCTATCGACCTTTTGGTATATATATTGTTCTAAAATATTCTCTTCAAAATCAAATGAAGAGATAACATCATCGAATTTTAAATACCACTGACGTTAGGCTTGGTTTAATCTATATATGGACTTTTTAAGTTTGCATACTAAATGCTTACTATTATTAGAGGAGAATCATTCTAATTGTTTTAAATAAACTTCCTCCTCTAGGTCATCATTTTAGAAAGTCATTTTCACATTTATTTGCTACAATTCAATATCAAATGGGCAACTGATATTAAAACTATACGAAGAAAATCTTTCGTAAATGTAGGAGAAAGAGTCTCCGTGTAATCAATTTATTCATTTTGAGTAAATCTTTTAATAACGAGTCTTCTTTTATATCTTTTAATATTGTCTAATGAGTCATTTTTTGTCTTAATGATTTGTTTACACTGTATGGCTTTTGCCTCTTCAGGTAACTCAAGAATATCCTAAATTTCATTGCATATCAAGGAATTCATATCTTCCTTTATGACATTGTATCATAAATTTGATTCATTGCTATAAATAGCTTGTGAAAAGATTTCAAGATCATTTTTGACTCTCATATTGTAGTCAAACTTTTGAAAATATACCATATAATCACTATAAATTGCTAATTTTGTTATTCTAGTAAATCTTTTTAATGTTGTATTAATATTGTCAGCAAGAATATGTTGTTTAACTATTTCAAATAAATCCCGAACATTATGATCTACTAGAATGACATCAACAGCTTGTGGAACCACATCTATTGGCTGTTCAACTCTAATTTGAACATGAGGAGTATTATGTACAACAATCAATCTATTACCTGAAGTAAAAGATTGAAAATCTTAATAATTATTATCCGAAACTATATTTTTAGATTGATTGCTGCCACTTATCAAATCATTCTTAAGAAATTTTATATTTCTTGATTTCATAATTCTAGTGCTGTGAGATGGATAATAAAATTTGTATCATTTAGACCGTTCAATATATCTAATAAAATACCACTAATGGTCCTTGGGTTTAGCTTTTTTTCTTGTGGATTATAAACTCTTATTTCAGACGGATATTTTCAAATGCGTATATGCTGTAAACTTGGTTTTTAACCGTTCCATAACTCAAGGAATTTTTTGAATAGCCTTTATTGGAATACGGTATAATATATATACTATTGTTTTAAGAATTTCAGTCCACAATGATTTTGAAAGATTAGAATTGCCAAGTATACTCCACACCACGTCCAACAATATTATGTTTCTTCTTTCTGTTACACTGTTTTGGTTTGGAGAATTAGGTATAGTACACAAGGCAATCATCCCATACCCTTGAAGAAATTTTACAAAGGGACCAAGCATTTGTCCATACTCAATATATCCATCATAATATTTTTCATCTCTATCTAATCTTATGATTTTAATTTGTTTTTCATATTATTTCTCTACTTCTATTTTAAATATTTTAAAAATATCTAACATTTCACTCTTATTATGAAATAAATAGAGATATATATATTGTAAATAATCAATCAATAAAGGTGGTGAAATACTTTTAATAAAACTATAAAATTATATTTAAATTCTTAATCCTTATGGGCAAATTGAGAAAAATAATTTGATATTTTATCCCAATTAAACAATTCAAATGCATGTGAGGTAGCGCAGTGGCAGCGCCCTGTCCACCATCCTTCATGCTGTGGGATCGAGTCCTCACGCTTGCCGCTGCGCCTCGAGTGTCCTGATGTTGCTGAAGTGGGTTGTGCCAGCCTCAAGTTGATGGGTTTCAGATGTAAGGCCTAGATGCCCAAATAAGAAGTGGACAGGCACGAAAAGTGACCCAAGCAAGGGCATGCCCAATTTTTTTTACGTGTGTACCGTAGCAGGGAACAAAACAATGTCGTTTTCTTCGTCTTCAACCTCCAGTTATGTCTATTTTGACCCATTTAACCTGACTTCAAAACGCAATGAAAATTACAGCATTTGCATTCCAAAATTGATGAGAAAATCACTAGATTGTTAAAAATGTAATTTCCTAATGGTTTCTAACATTAGTTTTCATCAAAACTTCATAAAAATTCAAAGTTTAAAAATTTTGTAAAAATCGGGTAAGTGGAAAAAAATGGCGGAACTATTCAATGTAGGGATTTACATGTCTCTGATATCAAATATTAGACTAAAAATCAATCTTCCATGTTAAAATTTCGTCAATTGAAGATTGAATGTGGAATTGAATTAAGGATAAAAAACTAACTTTCTTCCATTAATGTTAACTATAATTGTTCGAATTTCTATAAATTTTTCACTTGTTTAGATCTCCTAAACCTTAATACTTCTCGGTGATTGTGTATATTTAGATTATTAGACTTAGAAATCCCAAACAAAACACTACACATATATAGATATTTTCTATCAGAATGTTTTTGGGGTGGTTACCATCCATGTGAGAAGTGGGTGAAAGTGGTTACTCCAAAACTAGGGAAACATGGGCCACTACTAGTTGATTTTATTTTATTATTTTGGCTGAAAAATCGACAGTATCCATTTTTAGCTTTGGTATGATGACATTTTTCCTAACTGTGTTGACGATAATATTAGTTTAATGTGTTACCAATCCTTTAAAGTGGGCTATTCCCTTCTCTGAGCTGTGTTTCGTGGGGTTTATGTTTGCTCTTGATTCTTAATAAACCAGGGTTACAGGGAAGATGATGGCTTGATTCTGGAAAGTGATGCAGATGAACAACTCTTGATTTACATACCCTTTACCCAAGTCATTAAACTGCATTCTATCATTGTCAAAGGACCCGAGGAGGAAGGTAACTGTATTTTGTCCCAAATCTGTGTACTTTCTACTTCTACTTTTTTTGCATTTAGCTTTGTTGGCCTGGAATGTTTGTGCCATGAGTATCATTGTGGCATTTGCATAAATGCGCTGCTTAGGGGGTTAAAAAGTGAATGTGAGATTCACATTTATTTTGTGGATTCAGCTAGTGACCCTTTTTCAGTACAGAAGGATTTAGAGAGTGAGTGATTGTTGCTCCTCCTAAGGTGTATTCTTCTGGCATGTGTGGTGTCTTAGGAAAGAAATTTAACATTAGGTAATCTACAGAAAAGAGGCTTCTCTCTGGTTGATCAATGTGCTTGTTGGGTACACAAGGTGAATATGGGCATCATTTGTTTCCTTAATTGTGATTTTTCCCCAAAAAAATTGATGCATGGAATCTTATGGGTTTCCTGTGGGTTCAGCTAATTTCGTCCTAGATGAAATCTTAACTTTGAAATGGCTTTTCCATAAGAAGAAGCGTTCTATGCTCCGTATCCCATTGGTATTTGTTGGTTTGTGTGGGCAGAAAGGAAGAAAATACTTTCAGGAATGGGGAATCTTGACTTTCGAATTTTATGTTTGGATGGGCTCTTATTTTACTTTCTTGAATGACATTCTCATTTGCTCTTTTTTTTTTTTTCCTTTTGCAGATCTTTTAGATGAAGTCTGTTGTTGACAGTCTAGCTAACATTAATGATCATTTTTCGCCATTAAAAAAATGATTTCCTGCCATCTTTCTCAGCTCAAGTAGCAAATTAATTTAAATTTAATTTAAATTTGCTCACAAAATTTACCATAGAAAATTGCTTTCAATTATGCTAATATCAAAAACTTAATCCTACTGCTTGAGTTGGTTATACGCATCATCTTTTCCCTTCTATCTTCTTAGAGTTGGAACATGGTTAGTTATATGAATCATCTTTTCCCTCGTATCTTCTAAGAGTTGAAATGTTGTCAAATCCATCTTCATTACGCAACTCCTGATTTTTCCAGGCATATGTCTCTCTTTAATCTATAACTTCCATAAAATCACTTTGCCTCGATGGTTTAAGAAACTAGATTAGTGCCTTTTTTGTTTTATAAAAAATGTCTTCTACTAGGTTTCTTCTAATTTGTTGTCAATTTGTCCCTCACCTATTATATCGTTTATGGACACACTGCTCATCTATATTAATATTGTCATTTTAACTACACTGTTTTTTGAATTTTTTTTAATTTCAAAACATTTTCCATATGACATAGTCTTATGGTTGTCCGGTAAAATTCCTTGTTTTTGGATGTGCTTGGCAATTGCCTCGCACTCCATGACCATTTCTTGATTTTAATGTACTTGTCTTAGTCCCATGTGCAAATCTTTGTCCCATTTTCTTGGATTGTAGATTAAACATGATGGAATATTTTACTGCTTTTTTCAATTTCTTGTCCCATAATTTTAACTTGTTTTGGAAGATGACTAAAATTACTAAAATTCCAGCTGATCTATTCCATGCTGTTGTTTATCTGAAAATCCTTTAGATTCTAAAGGTTTTTCTTTTATAATTTTAATTTTGATTACACTATTTTAATTTCATTTATATTTACTAATGACTTACCCCTTGCAACTTGTTTGTGGACATGTGATTACAACTTCATCCATAATTTAGACAAATAAGTATATATTTAATTTACCTTGATACAAACCTATTAAAGTCATTATATAGTCTCTTGTTCATCTCATTGTACTCCTAAGATCAGATATCATCCCATTGCACTAATATCTGTTACTGCTACAGTCTTCCCTTTTCCTCCTGAATCCTGGTATTAAGCTTTTTACAAAATGGTAAAGCGACATGTGTTGATTCCCTTTTTTTTCCTCTGAAGTTTTTCCTGTAACCTTATAATAGACATATTGCCTCATTGGTTGGTCTTCTTGTTATCAAATCATCCTTATTTTTAATTACTTCCGTGTCTTGTAGGATTTTTTGTTCAATCACTTTTTCATGAAGAACTATTATTGTATGATCCATTAATCTTATTCCAGATTCTCTATACAAGTTTGAATATTTCTGGTATTTCTACAATAGCTACTGAAGTGATCTTCATGTATAACTGGCATTATTTGGTGTTTAATTTTATTAAATAAAAATACTCAAACCATTGGAACATCCTCTTTGCATTGCAGGGATAAGACTATGCATGTCTTACTCTCCTTAGAGCCTGCAGTTGGATAAGCCTCTTGCGTTGGCCCTCCCTTTTAACATCCACTTTTCCTCATAAAATTCTTTGTATTTCTAAACTTAAATTTTCAAATTACATTGCTTTTGTGATAACCTTGTTCTAAAATTGCCCCCTCTCTTATTCCTTTCTTTTTGGGCTGCCAAAGGATTGAATTTAGAAAAAAAACACTCTCTTCTTCTCTTGAATAGCAAAGGGAGTTCATGATTGAGATTTAGGGAAAAAGTTTTTGTGGAGGATTGAATTGTTTCCTGTTGGACTATGTGGATGGAATTATGGTCTGTTGAGACATCAAAACTGGAAATAGGGATTTACATTAGTATTGTGTAATTGTAATTCACGTGCTAAACAGATATGGAGGTGGTCGTGGTAGTGGATGTCAAAATACAGCCTTTTATTTTATAGTGGAAAGTGGGGTGCTTTCTCCCCTTTTTCCTTTTTTGAAAGATCACTTCAGTTTTTGTGTCTAGCACCTTTTCAAGTTAGAAAATTTCACTAGTTTAAAGTACTAACAATCAAATCCCACTTTTACCCTTTGAGGAAGTTATCATTCATAACCTCCTGGTGTTAAGGTTGTGGGTTCAAAATTTTTCAAAAGATCTTGAACAAGTTTAGCAATTTTGTGAAAAGATGCAAGCTCTGGAGAAGGTTGCTTTGACAAGGGAGTTGTGCATTGGAGATGACGGGAAATGATTGCAGGTGATAGTTTTGCATGTGGAAGGTCGGCATCTGTATTACATGCAAAAGGGTAATTTTGCTTTGATTTGCTAATTGTGGCCTCTTCACAGGGAAACAAATGGACAAAGGAATAATGGTGGCAAGAGCTATGTTGCTCAGCTGCTTAAGCTAATTCTTTCTGAATTTGTGTTCACATACCTGATGATCATCTTTTGCATGAATGATTGGTGTGACTGTCAAGCAGCAGCCTCAAGAAAAATTCTTCTTGGGAGCATATAGACCTGGCCTTTGGCATATCAAGTATCGGTACATTGGTCTCTTCTTCCGATGTTATAGAGGAGTAGTAGTTTTCCGACTATTAAACATGTTGTTACATTTTTTATAAGACTTGGTTCCATTGTATGATTTTTCATTTTTTGCAAGGTAAATTTCGATATTTTTTTCTCACATTATCAAGTTGAGTGAATTTTATTCATGTTTAGTTTGAGTCAATTTTATACTACACTTGTACAATTGTGAGTCAGTTTTACCAAAATTGGCCCAGCTCGAAAATGGTGGAATATTTTGGACAATTTTGCCCTTTTTGCAAGGATATGTTTCCTTTAGTTGTCTACTCATACGGACTATGTAAACTTTTGCTACCTGTTTTGCTATTTGAAATTGGTAACTCAAAATTCTAACGGAAAAGTCGTTTTAGGTCCGAAGACAGTAAAACTTTTCTCAAACAGAGAGCATATGGGATTCAGGTATCATTTATGTAGTTGACACTCCTGTGATCCTGTTGACTTAATTTGTTAGGGTGTTCACAGTTTCTATTGCTATTTTCATGGTCTGATCTCTGATCACAATACATGCAGTAATGTCAGTGATTTTCCCCCGAGTGATACAGCTGTTTTATCCCCTGATGATCTCAAGGTGAAGATCTGCTTGTTGATTCTATCACTATTTTGACTTTTACTCTTCCTAGTAGCTGTAATCCCTCCTTTCATCTCCACAAAACAACAGTTTAATATGTGGGTAATTGCGTCTTTATCCTGTCTATGCAGGGAAAACCAGTAGTATTGAAGTATGTCAAATTTCAAAATGTCCGAAGGTATGTTCTATCTGACTAATTAGTTTAGTTCATACTTATCATTTTGTTTGGCGGGTAAAATTTTTTTCCTGATTTATTTGGATCAGCTTGACTATTTTTATTGAGGACAATCAATCTGGTTCTGACGTTACCAAGGTGCAAAAGATTGCTTTGCATGGGACAACGTAAGTTTCTCGTTCCATTACTCATAGTTTTTGCTCCTCAACATACGCACCAGTTTTAGTACTATCTGCTCCAAGAATCAATGTGCTGCTATTGTGTACTGCTATGTTTTTTTCTGTGACATAACGAGGATGGTGAATGTGAACAAATACACAGCTTCTTTTCCCCACTGTTTATTTCAATGATTTTGAAAAGCCCTTTTCATCACGAAAGGATCTCATTTTGGAATGAGCAGTTGTTTAAGCACTACTGCAGTACTGCTTGCTCTTCATGGATTAAAAGATTGGTATTAGTTGTAGCCATGTTAGCCAGTACATCATTGATACAATAATACTTGCAATTACTTTTCAGTGTAATGAAATATCGATTTCAGGAAGTGCTATTTTCTATATATATCAGCAGATATTTTGATCTATGCTATTGTTCATGGTTAGCCTTCTGGCCCCATTTTCACTTGCTGTTCTCAATGGATTGGCTATATTCATTGGTGGCTGCTATCCGGTAGGCCACAATTAGCTTTGCATTTAGGAGAGTTATATTACTAGAGGGATCGGTAGACCTTTGCTGTCCATTATGAGGTATTGAAATTAACTCATTGCATGGATATTTATACTCATCACCAAATGATAGTCAGATTCTTTCTTCACATTGTGTCCAGTCTGCAATTTGCTTTATGACATTTTGTGAAACTAGTAGTTGTCATCTTGCTCATACTTTGATATCTCAAATACTTGCATTAATCTTGTTATTCCCAGTTAAAAGTTAAAAAGTAAAGAGTTGATAGATGTTACGGAATAGCCAGTCGCTGGGCACCTGGTTAAGCGGTATGTAGTTGGAATTTGAAGCATCGGAATCTTGGTTTTGGGGAGTCTTGTCTCAAGTGTAAAGTTACAGTTGTGTGACGTAATTGTTATGAATTTGAGTCATAGAAACGACCTCTTGCATAATGCAAAATAAGACCACTTGCAATAGACTTAAAAGTGCTACAACCCTTCCGCAGACCTAACACATGTTGGGAGACTCATGCACCAGGCTGCCCTTATGATATAGTCTTGGATTGTACCTCGTGATAATGAAATCTCTCATTTGAGTGGGAAATAGCATTCGTGCATTCATTGGAGCGATGTGAATAAATTTTCAATGTGAACAAACAGGCAGAGGGGGGCATGGGTTATAATTGTAAGGACGCCCGATGCACCCAGGGTTTTGGGTGAGCCAGATATACATACCCTTATCCCATACACTACAGAGAAGTAGTTTTCATGGTTTGACTCAGGCCTCCAAATTACAGATTCTTGCACACAGTGGTAGAAGGGGATATGGGTTATGATAGCAAGGGCAAATTAATGCACGAGGCTCCCTCATTTTGTGATTTGAAGAGGGTCAAATATACACAAACCTCCCTCGTGTATCGCATAGAGGCTGTTTTCGTGGTTCTTAGGCATACCTCCAAATGATATGTTATTGTTACTGAGTAAAATACTTAGGTGCTGCTGAGTATGCAAACGAATTTGGTTTTTGGAATGCAGAGTGGAAACAACAGACATGAAGGGTTTGAAGAAGATTGAGGATCACTGAAGGCAAAGCAGAGGAGAGGAAAAGGGTAAAGGGGAGATGGAATTTGTGATTTGCATTATCATCTCCATATTCTTCCGAGAAATATATTTGTGATGATGATTTGCCCTGATTTTTCATTTTTCTACAGAGAAGGTTGATTTGGAATGGTATTGTATCCCCTTCTGTACTGATTCTGCACTTGCTGTGTTTCCCTATTCCTTTGATTAACAGGCAGTTCTGGGCGGTTTGATGGCCTTTCCCTGATTTTACATGATGTCCTGTGATTTTGTTTGAAAATCTTTTTTATTATATTTCTTGTTGTTATTATTGTTATCGTTGTTAATAGTATAAAAAAATTAAAATTATGTTAATATAT
>JAODPA010053975.1:0-11451 GCA_025585075.1 Nepenthes mirabilis
TTAATAATTTCGAATGTATAATTATGATATGGCATGAAAGTTGATAAAGTGAGAGACAGAGATTCGTCGGCAAAACTGATCAACAGACACCCCAAATCGTACGAATAGTATGCCACCTGCCCGGAAAGCATCTCATCATCTTTATTACATAAATCCTGTAGTTTTTTGAATTAAGTGCAGGTGGGAAAAATTGATTTTGATTTTACTTTTATGCCCTGCTTCAGAGGAGGAACAGTCCCAGGGAAAGGGTGTTTTTAGTAATTTGAAAATGGAAAATATGATATTATTTGTATAGAATAATAAATAGAAAGAGGGCAGATTTGACTATGCATGTTTGATCATGAAAAAACCATCTATGAAATTGGGTTTACACGAACAATACAATGAAAGCATTTAGTATTACAGAATTTTTATTGTATTGTTTGTTTTGTGCTTTTAGAACATGAATATTTATTTAATAAAAAATTATTACTAAAAATGTAAATAAATATTTATAATTTTAAACTTTAAGATGTTATAAGCCGATCAGCCATTAGAAGCTACCATCCCCAGCAGCCATCTTACCGCAGTGGCCATCCACTCTGTGACCATTATAATTTCTCGATTAGTGTTGTCCAGCGATCATAGTCTGCGTTGGCCATCTCTGTTATTCATCATTATTATTGACCACCATGTGAAACATGAATTCTAATTTTGAATAAATTTAGGTCAAATTGATTGTCTGAATTCGGTTCCGTTCATTGAGTTTGGATCCTACACACCACAACTACGAATGAGAGGTCAGGTGATTGCGGAAGGTTGTTCCACTATGAACACTTCGACGTTCAAATTAGTAAATAACATTCGAATTAAGAAGATAAAAGTAAAGAATGTAGGAAAATGCAGAGAGTGTTTGAGATAGGTGAGTGCTCTCGTTGAAAGAGATTTTGTTAGTTCGTGAGGAGCGCTGGCGCTAAATACTATGTTCATTGGGAATGTAGTGGCAATGAGAGAGAGAGCATTTGCAGTTTAAAGCAGGTGAGCTTATCGTGGGCGAATTAAGACGTGTTTTGGAGTGGGAACTCCATGACCCTTTATAGGCACTATTTTGGGCTCTTTCATTGTGCAGAAGGGCTTAATTTTTACACTCTATTGGGATTGCTGTCTTTTTCGTCGTGAAACTTTTTTGGTAATAACGGCCGCTAGATTGATTGTCTTCATTTTACGTTTTATAACCGTTAGAATTTTTAGCAACAGGGAAGAGACTCTGACCCCTTCTTTTAGGGATGCGCGTTGAATCTGCTGATAACCGTTACTATTGAGATTGTCTTTTGTGAAGAGTGCTAAATCAGGAGAGAAGACCGTTACTGGTCAGAGACAGTCGCGTGAACCAAAATGGGCTTGGGCCACTTGAGGCCTGGTCTGCAGATGGCCAACTGGTCATACTTCCGGTCAATGAAAGTGTTGACTGTTTTGCATGATTTTGGTCAATGGAAGTGTTGACCGTCTTTGACCTAAGTGGGCCGTCCTGTTCTTGGGTTTCTTCTAACTCGTTGGCTTTTCGACCGGTCAACGGCAAGCGTTGACCGTCCAGGAGCTAATGGGCGATTGCGGATCTGGGCCGTTCCTCCTTATTGGGCTAGTCCCTACTGGTGTACCCATTACTAGCTTCTTATACTAGTGGCTTGGGATCCTGACCTGCAACATGTTTAAGATGTGCCACGAGTGGGTGGGTTACCTGCTTGTTGAGGAAACTGGCAAAAACACTTGGTCCGTTGATCATGCTGGGTGTAGTCACTGATCAGATCAGGAGAACTGGCTTATAAGTTTGTTAATCAAAATTGTTGATCGTCTAGGCTAAAATCTGGAAAACTAGTTGAAAGAGACGTTAACTAGATTTGTTGACCATCCAAGCCAAAAATCGAAGAACTGGTTGAAGGAAGTGTTAATCGGATTCGTTGACCGTTTAGGATAAAATCAGGAGAATTTACTAAAGGAAGTGTTGATTGAATTCGTTGACCGTTTAGGCCAAAATTCGGAGAACTAGTTGAAGGAAGTGTTGACCAGATTCGTTGATTATCTATACAAAAATTCGGAGAACTGGTTGAAGTAGGCATTGACTGGATTCCTTTACTATTTAGGCCAAAATTCGGAGAACTGTACACTTGAAACGACGCGCTATCATACCACTGAACTGTTAGTCCAAAAGTGGCCATGTGTCTGCATGAAGTGAAATTGCGATCCCTATAATTAATGTGTTAAAGGATCCGTTTTGATTGCACCCATTCAGAAAACGATACGTGTCAGCAATAATGGACGCCTGTTTAGGAGATGGTTCACCTTCTCTGGTGTTCACACTTTTTTAAATGGTCCGTCCGTTATTTTTTAAACTTTTCAAACTTTCCTTCAACTTTTCTTCCTTAAAAATTCTAAGTGTTGTGCCGTTTTCCTTTTGGCTTCCATTTTCATGAATCCTTCTGTAATGAAAATCGTTTCTGTGCTCACACCTGGTGAGATTAGAGAGTTATATGTGGAGTTTAACATTTCACAGTAAATCATTAAGGTGATGCCTAGCGAGCTAGACAGGGCTTGCTTTCCTCTTGAGGGTTGCATCGCTGTTTACGAGGCCCATTTGAAGAGTGGGTTTCATCTTCCAGTTCCTCAGGAGTTGCTTGACATCCTTACTGTTCTCTAGGTGCCCGTCGCACAGCTCCATACTAATATCGTGCGATATCTTTGTTCTTTATGTATTTTTATACGCCATCACTCCCGTATGATGACAGTTGATGCCATCAGGGTGATGTTTCGCTTCACACAGAGTGGGACTGGATTTCTGTGTCTCTAGAGACCTTCCGATCAATCGGGTCATCTACGATGATATCACTAGTGTGCGACTTCGAAGTGTCGCGCTTTTACTTTCTTATTGTAATAGTGTGCGACTTGTTGTTGGTAAGTCACAATCTGTAATCTGACAGCGTCACAGGCTTTCTCTAATAAGTCTAGGAGGAGAATATCCAGCTGAGAGAGGAAAATGACCGGGCGGTGAGGCATATCGACCAACTCGCGGGACAGATGATATCACTAGAGAATGGGTTGACTACTCGTATACGCCCCCATGAGGTCTTCGATATGCCGGTGGCACGGTTGTGGGAAGGTGTCAACCTTTGCTAGCGCATTGCACGGTTGATTGACCCTAACTTTCCAATTGAGTATCTTGTCCCATCAAAACATTCTGCCTAGCGTCGCGAGAGCCTCGTGGGACAGTCTCGGAGTGGTCAAGGGCCGCCACGTCCTCCTCTTGGGAGCTCTGCTCCTCCATAGATTTTTTACTCTTTATTTTTTAATATCATTGTAATTATACAGATTTAATCAATAAAATGGGCATTTTACTGATGTTCTCCCTTCTCGTTTTTGTCACCATTTTCCAATTACTTGTCGCTGTGTTGGCTGGCCGACTTGGTCCGTTACACACAAGTTGGCTGTTCGCCTTCCTTGAGATGTTTGTGGCACTCTCTGATGGATTTAAATCCTAAAGAAGATATCGATGTAAATCTTGATGTCAGGTCAAGCCTGTTTTATACTTGTATATAATTAGAGGCTTAGCGGTGCTATCCAAGTGTGAAATTGGGCAGCCGGCTTTTAAACGGAGCACTTCTACTCCCGTCCACCATCGTTGACTGTCACGCTATCTCCTTAAATAGAAGGTCGTCACGTGTGCTGTTTAAGTCCCCTAAGATTTTGACCGCAAATGGGTCACTTGGATAATCAAGGTTTAATTCGACCGTTAATGGACCGCCTGGATGACCAGGATTTTATTACGACCACTTATGGACCGTTTGGATGACCAGGGTTTAACTACGATCGCTCATGGGATGTTTGGATGATCAGAGTTTAGTTATGACAGCTTACGAGCCACCTCGATGATTAGGGTTTGGTTACAAATGGGTAAAGACTCGTCTGACTTAGGGATAGCCTAGGTCGTATGACCCTGCAAGTAGACACACGTGCATATGGAAAAGAGAAAAGACACAGTGCAAATAAAAAAGAAAAAATATATTCTTTTATCAATAATAAACAATATGTGCAAACATGCATATGGATGACTTACATGTGCCATTACTAGAAGTAGCATTTAAGCTGGACCACGTTCCACGTCAGTGGAACCAACTTACCGTTTTGGGTCCGAAATTTGTATACTCAATTTCGCATAATGGTAGATATTAGGAAAGTGTAGAGTCCCACATCGGATGGAGAGGTGAACGAAGCGTGCCTTATAAGGGCGTGGATACCTCTTCCTTGTGAAAGCGTTTTGGGGGCGGTGGACTCCATCTGCCAGGAACAAAACTATGCGGACCGCGTGATGGTTTGGGACGCCGTGAAGTTTTTCCGGCCCAAAGCGGACAATATCCACATGAGGATGCACCGGGGACGTTACAGATGGTATCAGAGCCGGGATCCGGTCCGGTGTGCCAGCGAGGATGCTGGATCCCCAAGGGGGGTGGACTGTAGAGTCCCACATCGGATGGAGAGGTGAACGAAGCGTGCATTATAAGGGCGTGGATACCTCTTCCTTGTGGACGCGTTTTGGGGGCGGTGGACTCTATCTGCTAGGAACAAAACCGTGCGGGCCGCGTGATGGTTTGGGATGTCGTGAAGTTTCCCCAACCCAAAGCGGACAATATCCACATACGGGTGCGTCGGGAACATTACAGATGGTATCAGAGTTGGGATCCGATCCGGTGTGCCAGCGAGGACACTGGGTCCCCAAGGGGGGTGGACCGTAGAGTCCCACATCGGATGGAGAGGTGAACGAAGCGTGCCTTATAAGGGTGTAGATACCTCTTCCTTGTGGACGCGTTTTAGGGGCGGTGGACTCCGTCTGCCAGGAACAAAACCATGCGGGCCGCGTGATGGCTTGGGACTCCGTGAAGTTTCCCTGGCCCAAAGCGAATAATATCCACATGCGGATGCACCGGGGACGTTACAGAAAGGGCCTTCCCAATTTGGAAAAAGTTTATTCCGGTTGGTGGTCTTTCCCGTAACTTCAATACTTCGTAAGACAAAGTCCCCAACTTCGAAGTGCCGCGCTTTTACTTTCTTATTGTAATAGTGTGCGACTTGTTGTTGGTAAGTCACAATCCGTAATCTGACAGCGTCACAGGCTTTCTCTAATAAGTCTAGGTATTCTCAGATTTTTTGGGAGTTACCTTGCGGGTTGAAGGACTCGACCCTAAGACTTAGAAGTCTAATTTCAACCAGAATTACTACTTCAATTCCGTAGCAGAGACTGAAAGGAGTATCGCGAGCCAGTTCCTTTGGAGTCATTTGGTAAAACCATAGGACGGAAGACAGTTCGTCGGCCTAGGAGCCCCCTGTGTCTTCCAACTTGCTCTTTAGATCGTGGAGTAGCATACGGTTTGTGACATTCACCTATCCATTAGGTTGTAGGTATGTCACCGAAGTATGGACCAATCTAATACCTAGACCGGTGCAATACTGGTGAAGTATTTTCTGAAGAATTGGGTTCCGTTGTCAGTCATTATAACCTCAGAAATGTCAAATCTACTAATTATGCTGTGGTGAACAAATTCTAAAGCATTGTATTCGGTGATCTTAGCCAGCGGGACGGCTTCGACCTACTTATTGAAGTAGTCGATACCTGCGTTGATAAATTTTCTTTGCTCAGTAGCAATGGAAAATGGGCTGAGAATATTGAACTTCAATTGCGTGAAAAGCTAAGGAGCCCAAAGAGTTCTCAACTCAGCGAGCGGTTGATGGTGAAGATTACCGTGGAGTTTGCAATTTTCACACTTCTTCACTAAGTCAAGGGCATCTTTCTTCATCGTTGGCTAGTAATATTCCTAGCGTATGATTTTGAACGCTAGGTTTTTGTCACCGATGTGCAACCCGCAGATCCCAATGTGGATTTCTCTTAAGGCATAGTCTACCTCCTCAGGAGTTAATCACCTGAAGTATGGCATTGAGTAACCACGGCGATATAACCATCCGTCGACCATGGTATACCAGTCGGCCGTCTTCTTGTTCCGCTTAGCTTTGTCCGCGTTGTCTGGCTGTGTTTCGCTTGCCTGGTATCTCTAGTAAGGCGTCATCTAATTTTTCGTGTTGGAAATTTGCACTGCTCCCTGTTCCTTAGTGCTGGAGGTGATCAGGACCTCCCGCATGTCCCTCGAGTATAGTTCTGGGTTTTTGGCCGCCGTTACCCTGGCGAGTTGGTCGGCCTTCCAGTTTTTAGTTCTAGGGACGTGGACCAGGTCCAGCTTATCAAATCTCCGAATGGGGTCCTTTGCCTTAACCATGTATTTAGATAAGTGAGGGTTGCACGCCTCGAAACTTCCGTTTATCTGGCTAACAACCAGCTTAGAGTCATTGTAAACTGTCAATTGTTTGGCGGAGCACACTTTTGCTAGTCTTAGCCCAACTAATATGGTTTTGTATTCGACAACGTTATTGGTGGTTGGAAAGTTGAGTCTAAGGGAGTACTTCACCTCAAACTTATCAGGGGTCCTCAGGACCACTTTGGCATCGCTGTCTGAGTCCATAGACGATCCGTCCACGTTGACAACCCATTCTGGCTCTTCCCCGTGTAATCCTACGTCCTCAATGGGCTGTTCATCAGGAATTAGTGTCGTGGTTTCGACGATAAAGTCAGTTAGAGCCTACCCTTTGATAATTGATTTGAGCACAAATTCAATGTCGAATTCTCCCAATTCGATAGCCTACTTTATCAGTCGTCCGAAAATATCAGGTTTCTGTAGGATACTCTTCAGAGGCTAGTCAGTTGGGAGTACTACACGATGAGCCTGGAAGTAAGGCCTCAATTTTTAGGTGGAGAAGACAAGCACCAAGGCCAACTTCTCTGCGTGCGGGTAGCGCGTCTCTATGCCGGTTAACGTCCTACTCATATAGTAGATCCGCTGCTGAGAGTTGGAGTGTTGGCGAATGAGGACAGAGTTGAGAGCTACCTCCAACACTACCAGGTAGATATATAATTCCTCTTCGTCCTTGAGTGATGTCAGCAACGACGAACTGGCCAAGTACTATCAATTTGTCGAAGGCTGCCTAGCATTCTGCAGTCCACCAAAATTTATTTGCTTTTGTCCCCCTCAGATCCTTAAAAAAAGGCTGATACTTGTCCCCTGACTTTATCAAAAAATAGGACAAGGTTGCCAGTCGTCCGGTTAGCCTTTCGATATCTTTGACACTTCGCGGCAGAGTCATTCCATGAGGACCTTTATCATCTCCGAGTTTGCCTCGATCTCATTGAAAGACGATGAAACCTAAGAACTTCCCTGAGGGTACTCAGAAGATGCACTTAGAAGGATTCAATTTCATTTGATGTGCGCGAAGTACCTCGAAGGACTCAGCCATATCGCAAACATGGTCATTGGTAGTCCTGCTCTTGACGAGCATGTTGTCGACATACATTTCTATATTTCGGCCGATCTGTTTTTCGAATATCTTGTTTACGAGCCGCTAGTAAGTGGCACCCGCGTTCTTTAAACCAAAGGGTATCACCTTATAGCAATAAGTGCCTTTATCTATCATGAACGAAGTGTGCTCCTTGTCGTTCGGGCTCATTCAGATCTGATTATAACCTAAGTACGCATCCGTAAAACTCAGCAGCTCGTATTCAGATATTAAGTCTACCAACAGGTCAATCATGGGTAAAGGGAAGCCGTCTTTTAGGTAGGCTTTGTTAATATCAGTGAAGTCAACGCACATTCGCCATTTCCCATTATTTTTTTACAAAGATGACGTTGGAGAGCCAAATCAGGTATTGGACCTCTCTGATGAAGCCGACGTCCAACAGCTTTTTGATCTCCTTTCGGATGGTGATTAACTTTTCTACGGAGTGATTCATCCGCTTCTGCTTGATGGGCTTACGGTCGGGATCGAGACCCAATTTGTGGACCATTACTCCGGTCGGAATCCAAGGCATATCAACGGGTGTCTATGCGAAGACGTCAACGTTCTGTCGTAAGAACGTGACCAACTCATCGGGCAGTGTCCCGGTGAGTGAGCCCCTGATATGTACACAACTCTCTAGGTTCTCCAGATTCAATAGGATTAGATCGGTTGCTTCACTAGATTGTGCTTGTTGTAGGATTGCTTCATCTCGATAGTCAAGCTCTCCTGCCGCCTTTATGCTGCCACTTGGAACGATCTGGGACATGTAGCATGTCCTCCTAGTAATTTGGTTACCAAATACTTCACCAATACTGCATGCTGTTGGAAATTTCATATTGAGGTGCAGTATTAAAATGACAACTCTAAATATTGTTGGACACGGGCGGCCTAAAATTGCGTTGTATACGGAAGACAAGTCGATAACCAAAAGGTGAGTGTACGACTCGTCGTTCTTGCGTACGTGCCCAGGGTGACCTCCAGTTAGATCGTTTCATGGACGGCCACTGGTTTGTTTTCAAGGCCATAGAGAAGGCTTTCAACAGGTTTCAACTGACTCTTTTTTAAACCAAGTTTAAAAAATGTATTAAGGTAAAGCAAATCACAAGAATTTCTATTATCATCGAAATCTTGTTTCAATTGGTAGTCGACACTGCCATTCGAAATGAGCACGGATACAACAAGAAGATCTGTTTGGAGGGAGATTACATGGCTCAGGTCATTATTGCTAAAGCTCATAACTTTGTCTTCTGTGCGCTGTTTTGTCCGCCCAGCCTGCTACTCCTTGTGATCCGTCTTGGTCTTGACCGGTGGGATTGTGATCATATTGACCACTCCAATCGTGACCCGATTTTGTGGTTGGACGGCTCTGGTTCTTTCCCTCCTGAGATGTTAGAGCTCTGCCTAGAGTTCCTAACGAACCTGGTGAGGTGGCATCTCCAGATGTGCTCATCGATCTCCAGTTGAAGTGTCTTACAATCTTTTGTAGAGTATTCTGGAGATCAATGAAAATCATAGTACTTGGATGGATTTCCTCCCTCTGCTTTCTTAAATGGTTTTGGTTACTTAAAGAACTTCTCCCCACAGATCTGCATGAGGATGTTGGAGCGTGTGTCGGTTAGGGTTAGGTTGATCGGCCCGTAGTCCCTCTTTTCTGGCGCTCCGGCCCTATGTTGCTTTTGGTGGACGTAGTCATTGCCGTTGTGCTTCCTCTTTCCCATAGTTTGGAAATGGTGAGATTATTCGGTCCGCTCAAGATACTTAACCTCGCCGGCCTCCTTCGCTACTACATAAGCCATGGTGATAAATTCTGTCTCTTGGAAGGTCTGGGGATTCCTATGCGTTAGGTGCCTAAAGAAGTCCTCATGCGTTAAGGTAGAGATGAAATTGTCAAGTTTCATCTCTTCTGTGAGCATTGGGATTCTTCTTGCTTCTACCACAAAACAATCTAGAAATTTCCATAGATTTTCTCCCTGCCTTTACTTGAAATGAGAGAGATGCCAATGCTACTTCTCTTCTCGGCGGCTAGAGGCGTATTGCGTAAGGAAGTGGTTAGAGAGCTATCGGAAGCTCCGGATCGAATCTGATGGTAGACCATGGAACCAGAAGCGGGCGTCCCCCTTCAGCTTAAGTGGAAAATAACGCCACATGGCCGCGTCGTCTAACCCTTGTAGACTCAGATAGATGCGAAAGTGATTGAGATGATCAATTGGATCAACGCTCCCATCGTAAGAGTCAAAGGTTGGCATCTTGAACTTAGTTTACGTAGGGCGGTTCAAGATTTGTGTCGTGAAGGGAGATCTGTCCAAATCCATGGCATGTTCATCATCTTTGAGCACACATTTTAGGATCTTCTCCACCTGCGAATCCGTGGGGATGGCAATGCCGATTCTTTTAGAGTTGAGGTAGGTTCTCAATTTCGTCATTTCTCTAACGTGGAGGGTAGTTGGCCGGCTACAACCACCAGTCGATCTAACGATCCTAGAGGCTCCCTCCTGAGCCCAAGGGGAGGCGTCCACTTGAGAGTATCAGGGATTCCTCCGTTCTGGACTCTCCTCCGGAATCCTGCTGCCCAGACGTTCTTCAAGCCTTGAACGGCTCTGGGTGTGTGAGGCCTTTGGAGCCTGAGTGTTAGCCGACCTCTTGGTCTTCTTTGTCGATTTCTTCTTCTTCTTCTGTCCTCCTCTCTTGGAGGTCGGAGTAGGGAGAGCTGTGGGCGAAGCCCCCTGCTAACCGTTCTCCTGGAAAACGCAAAGTATTTGGAGTATTCTATTCATACTGCTCATGTGCTCCGTTAGATTTTTGAAAAAAGGGTGCTGGCACACCGTTGTCCATCTCGTTGACCTGGTTATCAGTAGAGTGGTTTTGGTCGAGTGTGGTCGTGTCTCTAGCGAAACCACTAGCTTGTACTCTCGTGTTCATCATTTTGTTTGGTGAGATGCGAAAATAAAAGAGAGAGATTGTGGAAAAAAAGTGGTTGGCTTTTTGTAAGCTTCCCACAGACGGCGCCAATGATACATCTTGGATCCTAATTTCAAACAGATTCAGGTCAAATTGATTGTTTGAGTTTGGCTCCGTCTACTGAGTTTGGATCCTGCACACCACAAGTTCGAACATGAGGTCACGTGATAGCGGGAGGTTGTCCCACCATAAGCACTACAACACTTAAGTCAGCAAACACCTTTCGAATTAAGAATGTGAAAGTAAAGAATGTAAGGAAATGCAAAGAGTATTTGAGATGGGTGAGTACCCTCATTGAGAAAGGCTTTGTTGGCTTGTAAGGAGCGTTGACTCTAAGCACTGTGTTCGACGAAAACTTAGTGGCAAAGAGGGAGAGAGCGTTTGCAGTCTGAAGCGTATGAGCTTATTGTGGGTGAATGAAGGTGTATCTTGGAGTGGAAACTCTATGGCCCTTTATAGGTGCTACTTTGGACTGACTTCCTTGTGCAGAAGGGTTTAATTCCCGCTCTCTGTAGGGATTATTGCCTTTTCCAGCGTGAAACTTTTATGGTAGTAACGACCGCTGGATTGATTACATTCTTTCTACGTTTTATAACCGTTAGGATTTTTAGCAGATAGGGAAGGGATTTTGACGCTTTTCTTTAGGGATGCGTGTTGAATTTGTTGATGACCGTTGCTATTGATATTGCCTTCTGTGAATGGCGCTAAATCATGGGAGAGGACCGTTACTGGTCGAGGATGGTCGTGTGGACCGAAATGGCCTTAGCCCACCCGAGGTCTGGTCTGCAAATGGCCAACTGGTCATATCTTCGGTCAATGAAAGCGTTGACCGTCTTGTATGATTTCAGTCAACGATAAGCGTTGACCGTATTCGATCCAAGTGGGCCATCCTATTCTTGGGCTTCTCGTGACTCATTAGTTTTTCGACCAGTTAACGGTAAGTGTTGATTGTCCAGACGCTAATGGGTCGTTGTGGATTTAGGCCATTCCTCTTTCTTGTGTCGGCCTCCTATTGGCGTACCCATCAAGTTTTAAAAAAATCATTTCAAATCTAAATAGTTATTTTTAATTTAAGTAAAAAAAACA
>JAODPA010053986.1:0-11449 GCA_025585075.1 Nepenthes mirabilis
CACACCACCACCTCACCCCTCCACGGCCACCACCCAAAAAACATAAAAATCACTATCCCTCTTTCACCCGCTTTTACTCCCCACGTATCCTTCTCCCACCACAACTCTCCCGCTCCCTCGGGCGATCACCCATCACCTCTCTAATTTGATGCCCCCTAAAGCTCGCAGGAAATAAGTGAGTTCAAGATATCAGCAACCAATTTGAAGTCAAAACAGATATAAATGACAATGTCAATACAAGTCCAACACAAAAATTTCCAGTTGTTGCATATAAATAGACTAAAACAGGAACCTGTTAGAAATTCAAATAGTAGATTTTTTCTAAGGCCAACAATGGGTGATGCAATTCAGCCTATGTCAATTAATAGTTGCAAAATTGCAGGGTAACGATGCTATGGACACCAGTGTATATAAGAAACTAGCATTTTGATTAATGGATTTTTATTTTTTCGACCCACAAACTGACACAGATCATCAACAAGCTTACCAAGTTCAATTTCAGTAACTGGAGCATTTGCATAAAATATAAGACACTGCCCGCCAAAATGCAGGAAGCAAATGGTTTCTGGCAATTTTGCAGCATATTGAGCCTCGAAAATCAGCTGTTGAACATTTAATCCTTTGGCCTCGACTGTGCATAACCCAAATTGATTAACTTCGCCACCAGCTTTTTCCCAGCTTCCGCCTATAAGTTTAACCAGTTCCTTTTGTAATTTATGAGCAATATAATATCATTAAGAATTCAATAAGAATCAATACAGGATGCTTAAGTAAAAAGCACAGAATCATCCAAATGTAATCAGTAGCAGATTTGCCACCAAGAAATTTTCACCCAGTTTGGAACAAAGAAGTCACAGAGAAGTGAAATGAATGAATTAGAAAAGAAAATGAAATATCTATTTTTCTTCAGCATAACATGAAGGAACACTCAGAATCCAGCATTAGCTTACCTATCAGATCTGGGGAAATTGGACCGAAAGGAAAAGGAGTAGTTTTAGGTTTGAGGGCCGGTTTGGTTAAAACCATTAAGACTTATTATTATTGGTTATTACTTGTTGCCCTTGACTACATAAATAGTGTTTTGTTGAGAGTGTTGTTAGCCATTATTGTTGAGTTTTTAAATGACCAATGAGGACGTCTGTTATTTTATTTGACATAATCATTGCTTCTTCTTTTTTTTTCCAAAAATGATACAAAATAAAAACTTTTAAAAAGATCCCAAAAAAACTAGCCTATTTTTCATGTACTAAAAGAAAATTAGCAATTTAATTAAAAAATAGTATCTCATCATTTATACATTCCAATAACACAACTTAATTATATGAATTATAAAATTTTAAAAAACCTTTAAAAGATTAGACTTTCATTTTTTATCCAGAAAAGGAAAAACAATAGAACAACAGAGAGATCTGGTACACAATCCAAAATAAAAATAAGAGGATATTTATGTCGTTACACAAAAAGTAACATAAAAAACTAATAAAAATATCATATTTGTAATGCATTCAAGTCCTAACTAACAAAATAATGTAACGATCCTTTCCATACCTGACAAATGAAATGAAGCTCACATTTTGCTTCCCTCCCTCCCCTTATTACCTTTCCAAAGAAACCTAACAAATGAAAAGAAACTCACATTCGCCTACCTCCCTCCCCTATTACCTTTCCTTTTGACCACATCTTTCTCAATTTAAACAAAGTACAACTTCTTGAACAAATATACACACAAAAATATAAATGCGTAACCTGTAGGATACACCCAGGAGGGAGAGAAAGGAGAGGATACCTCAATCAGAGGATTGTTCTTCGGAAGGCTGCAAGCTAGGATCACATTCAGCCCAGTTCTCAACACTGCAGTCCGTCACAAAGAAATGATCACGAGAATATACATAATCTTGTCAAGAGACAAATTATTGAGACTCTAAACAGATCACCTAAACGACGGGCAATGCCAGAACCAGTATTATCAGGAGCACCCCCGAGAATTGCAGTAACACTCGGTGTATTGTCCTGCGTGCAGCCATCCCATAGATTAAAAAGGAGTTGACAAGAATAAAATGACTGGAAAAATAAAAATATCAATTTGCAAGGGACACCGTTAACATAAAGGGTGTAACCCTACATATTGAGCCTTCCATCAATGAAAAGTAAATAGAACATTGCTCCGTAAGTTTTTCATAAAATCCTGGAAGCAGGTATGATGTGGAGAAGCAAGAATGTTGAAATGCAAGAATAGCATTGGAAAACCAAGGTTCATAGACTTACCGGTCGTGTGGGAGCAGCTGCAAATATATGTCCTAGTTTTGCAGATTTGTAACCGATCCAAGCATATATCTGATCTGACAATTAATTTCATATAGCCAAAAAATGTGAATAACAGGTAATGGACAGAGGAGAGTTACCACTTCCATAGTATGGTATGAATGGTCGGGTGAAGTTATTAGTTATTTTACACATAAGAATTATAAATGAGAAGCATGTGTGTAAATGGTATGTCATAGCATCATGTGCACGATGGGTTTGGAAAATATGGTAACTATGAAAAGCTGATGTAGATTTAAGCTATATTCACATGAACCATTATATGCAGAACAAAAAATTAAGAGAGCAGTTCTCATCATGAATAGCACTAAGGTGCTGCAATTATAAATGGAAACAAAAGAACAATTGACAGACAATAGTAGAAATAAATAGAAACAGAAACAGAGGACCATAGCTTATGGTATAAACACTCGTGTTGATAGTAAATATTGTTTGTAGCAATCACAAAAAAATTTTAAGATGATGATGGAAGTACTTACACAGGGAATTCCAAAGAGGATTTTGATTAATCTGGAAATACAAGGTTGCTTTTAAGATGCTCATATCCAATGGTTTGCTCAAAAACTTTGATAGTGAATGTATGCTCTATGATGATCTTATTCATCTAGAATGCAAAACTAAACCAGGTATTGTTTTAGCCTTGCAAAATTATTAAAACTACCAAGTTCTTATGGAACTCAACCACTTTTAGTATACCTCCTGATCCATTGAAAAAGAAGATAAAGAATAAAATAAAGATCACAGCCTTTACATCTGTTTTTTCCTCCCTTTTGTGATGCCAAAACAGGGAAAGTGATTAGACGGCCATCATCGATATGTGCATAATTGGAGAACATATGTCATACAGCTAGTAAATAAAATGCATGCATGAATGCCGGCCTTATATGTGGCATATGAGAGCTAGTTACATTCATGCTTATCATAAGATTCTAATGCATATATACAACACTTCTCTTATATTGCTATCATCACTATCAATTGTTTGTAATCCTCAAAAAAAGGAGACAATTAATTGTTCACCACGAGGTCAAACATTTGGTTTTGATGATAAACAGTGGAGCTTCTGAATTAATGGTATACTTGTGTGCTGTGCTATGTAGATTTATTCCTAGTTATTCAAATTAAGCACCAAGATGAATACAAGCAAAGAGCAAAGGATGCATCCCAAGCAATAGAGAGAAGGAAAAAAGTGATAGATGGTAAGATCAAGAGAATCTGAATCAAGATTCAAAAGATCAAAGCAACAAGACTCAATCACCGATGGAAAACAAGCTTGTAGATGACAGTCATAGAGATATAACAAGTCTTTGAGGCCAAGCCCTAGAAACTTTAAAGGTGTATTTAATATTTTATGACTTTGGTTTATTTATTTGAGAGCCTATAACAGGAAAAAAAAGAGTGACAAACAAAACGATTTGTTAGTTTCAATCAGAAAAGAAGAAACAAAGAAAATTTGACGTGTGAAATTGGTAAAAAGTTCAAAATCAGTTTCATTCTTATCGTTTAAACAGTTGAACTTTAACATAATCCTTTCGTGCATATAAGCTCCGAAGTGTTCGAGTAGAAAACATTTCAATGCATATAAATCATAGGCAGTATAAAGAATGGATTTTAAGTTCACGTTGTTTACAATTATCACACAATTGTTTATGAAGGATATACATCAACAATTTACACAAAATTACACACATTGATCTCCAATACACAATTGCATAGCCATTAATTTTATATTATTTAGGGAGAGTTACAGAGCAAGCAATACATGGATCGACAGCTCCTCGAGTTTAGTTTCAAACAAAAAAATCACTGTTTGTATCAAGGAGCTTTCTGCAAAAAATTATACCTGAATTAATGAAAGCATTTCAAAAATTCCCATATAGTGTTTCATATGATTGAGACTACTTAAATTCAACCAATTCATCACTGAATTTTCAGTTGAAAACACCATAGCTACTAGAAATGATTCAAGCGGCTGAAGCTTAATGTATTTCAGCTGATGAAGTCATACAATTAGCTGATTGAAGGTTTTTAGCAGACTGAAATGTCGGCATTTTAAATCTAATGCCTAGCTTGCCATATTCACTCACCTGAAACCTATTGCATTGCCAAAATAAGGATATGTACTGACTCTGCCTTTTGGACTAACTAAAA
This sequence comes from Nepenthes mirabilis, assembly GCA_025585075.1. NCBI lineage: Eukaryota > Viridiplantae > Streptophyta > Magnoliopsida > Caryophyllales > Nepenthaceae > Nepenthes > Nepenthes mirabilis. The sequence continues at coordinate 4,474 of JAODPA010053986.1, forward strand.
ATTTTCTTTGAAGTTATCTCACCAGAAGATTTATATCCATATGAAGTATTTATTTAAAAAATGTTCGATTTTAAGGGTGGAAGGCCAATTGATCTTAGTGTTGCATGGAAGTTTGAGCTTATATATTTCAAATCAGTGTTGTCGGAACTGACAGATGCTTAGCCCTGTGAGGACAAGAAATTAAAAACTGCACAGAATATTGTGTGTGAACACATGGCAAATTGAACATCAAGTATCATAACTTACGTGTGGATAGATCTACTGCCTGTGTCAACAGACCAGCCATGGCAATACATGAAAGGGACAACTCTGAATTTTTCAAACTTGTTTTTCCACAAATGAAACGGCTGCTTAACATCACTTTCATCACTAGAACTCTATAAATATGCCTCCAAACATTCGAAATCATAAGAACTAACTTTGGTATACTATTCTGAACTTCTCTCTAATGCTTCAATTGTGAATCTTCTCTTGGGCTATTGGGAGTTTATTTATTACATTATGAGAGAGACACACTAATCATCACAATCACTAAGAGTGTGGTGTGATCACACCACACCAGAGGAGCTTGAAGGTTGAGTTTGAAGAGCTTGTGGAAGCCATAACAGATAGTTGGGGAATGGCAAGGTTATTGAAGAAGCTCTTGAGATTGCTCTTAGTTATAAGATGCTTAAGGTAGCCTCAGTTTGAAGAGGATAATCGTTTAAGGATCATGAAGAAAAAGTTATAGTTGCTCTTAGTATGTAACGTAAAAGAAATTGAAGTTTGCACAAATCCTAGGTGAGGTCAAATCACAGTCCATTTAGCTGGCGGAGTAATGGGGCAATCTGTGTCCCTAATACCACTAGAAATATCATACTCATATCTCTCTTTCCTACCCGTTTTAATTCAGCACATTATATTAATTTGCTTCTGTTATTTTCCACATAATTTTATTTTCCCTATAAGTGATCGTCATAAAACTTTATACACAATTAAGCAGAATGATGAATAGTGAGGGATCATTAGACACAAATAACACATTTACCTGCTTGTGAAGACGAATTATCTGAAAATGGAGGGTGGCATCATCCAAGACATCGGTAAAGCATGTAATTTCCACACTACTATCTCTGTTATCGATTTCAACAGAAGAGCTCCCTCCAATTCCCACATGATCCATCACAAGATTTCTCAACAAATCTGAAAAATACAAGGAATTAGAAACTGAGCACCAAATCATTTTCCAAAAAATGTTTTACAAATTCCATGTCAAATTATTTTTCAGAGAAAAACATAAGCAAAACTGATACATGCTCTAGCGGCAGCACTTGCAAATCGACAACGAAGACGATGAGAGAAGAGAAAAGTAGAGCAGAAGAATGGGGAGGGGAGATTAGGCAGAGGGAAAAGAGGGAAAGAGAGTGAGGGAGACAGGGGAGTCGAGGGAGGCAGGGAGCAAGGACAGAGACAAAGAGAGAAAATACGCCAGAGAGAGAGAGTCAGGAAATATCTTCTCACTCTTCCATTATCCACAATACAAGTTATAGTAACAAATCAACAAAACCGAACCAACTAAATTGGTTGAAGCCCAACTGAAATAGCTAACCGAGCAATCCAATTGAATCAGATGGGACGAAACAGAATAATGGAACGGAATTAAAACAGAATGAGAAAACAAATAACCGGCCTGTAACATTGCCCATTCCATCAAAGAAACCTTGGCCTTAAGGTCGAATAAAGAAAAAAAAAAACTTGGTGAAGTGTTTCCACTGTGAAACCACCTGCAACTCCACCTCCTAATACACAGCTGTCTGTCCCGGCTAAGGTTCAACCCACCAGTGCTGACAATTCCGAAACATTTGCTGACACTGGTTGCTTTATCAACAAAGACCTTGGCACTCAAGACCCTACCAGATGGTTGGAAGGCATTTTCTAACTCTTGATCACCAAATTCTTGAGGTATGTGGTATATAAACAAATTAGCACCTGGTGGACCTTCAACCTGGGTTTGAGAACTTGAATTTGCTTCAAAAGATGGTCTGGGGCAATTCTTTCCAGCTGTAGAATGTACAGACCCAGGAGAACCATTTAATGGACTAGAACTCATCATTCCTCCAAGATATGCCATGGCATACTGAACACCAGGATAAATTGACATTGATCCCACATAACGTGAAAATGGCGAGCCAAAACTTCTTGCGACACTGGGCACGAGATCAGGTCTCACACCCTGCAATCCATGGCCTTGATTTACGGAAGGGAACACATCGTGGAATGTAGGCTGATTTTGGACTGGTGGTAGGTGATACGGTACAAGCCATAATTTCCAGGAGACTGATTCCCATATTTATTGTATGGAGAAGGATAACCCATCAGCATTACTCCATAAATTGAAGAATGCTGTGAGGCGTCAGCATTTGGAACTTTTGAAGCTTGAGATTGAGCCGTCTGAGCCCTCCGAGTTTGCCATTCCTTTTCTGCATCTGACCACTTAACTACAAATGGCAGATTTGATCCTTTTATTTTATTCTTTCCATTATCAGTGGCCAAAATTGCAAGACCCTGGTCTTTAAAAGCAAAGCCCATTGCTTGGCTTAAACAGCAATCTGCCTTGCTGTAGTCACCCACTTGTTGGTAGAGATCGTAGCTGCCGGGTACTTCCAGCTTCCCAATCAAATGATCCATCCTTGAGTTCTGCCGCATGCTGTCATAGAAAGATAGTTGGCTGAAACTCAGGAAAGTTTTTGAAACATGATTTGATGGAAATGCAGGCTCTACTTCAATGGGTGGTGGATCCACAGAATGCATCTCAGAGCTTGTCTCTTGATCCTGGGCCCATATATCCTCACCCCCTGGAGCAGAATTGTGCTGCAATTGGAAATTCTCAGGCTTTGGGTGACTCAGCATCGGTCTCTACCTGAAACCAATCATAGACTTTTGTTTCAGAAATCTGGCCGTGTGGTGTCACCTCCTTAGCTACCTCCTTGATCTTCTGTTTGCTTCGAGTTCTAATGCCATGACACAAGATGCATTCAAGAATTTGAAGCTGCACAGGGGCTGGTGTCCACCCTTGTCTAGCAGAAAGTTTGTGTACCAGTGTCCCCACAAAAGTACAGCGCAAGTTACCCAGCCTTACTACAATTTCTCCTGCAACAAAACGGCAGAGGCTCTTGGCAGAAGGCTTCTGGAGCTCTCCTGGATATGTTGCCAACCATATCTCTGCACGTAGTGCAGATGCTTCCCTAACAAAGTTTAGAGAATTGAGGTCAGCAACAGCGAACTGCAGTGGGCATGAAACATGCCTTGGTGTAGACCAGAACTGTGTCCCACTACTGGTTAAAGCATCCTCCGAGAACGTAAATGTCAACTGCTGCACACGATTCATGAAATAGTCTTCAAACTTCAGATGCACCAAGGTTATGCAGTCCGGGAATATTTCACATCTCTCTTTATCAAGGCACTCAATGACACATTCAAGGGTGTCTCTATGCTGTGCTTCACTGGCGTTTCTCATTGCAGACGTGTCCTCAGCAGGTTTACTCAGATGGGCATTCCATTCGGTAGGTATCTTATCTAGAAGTCCCTCAAACTCGAATCGAGCCCATGTCAAGCAGTGGTCAGTGCTATGGAAAAATGAGTGAATGGTACACAGAGGGCCTTGTTTCTCAGGTTGTGTGTTGCATTGGGCACCAAGATTTCCTGATTCTAGAAGAGGCTCCTGGAAGAATAAACATCTCTGATCGATATAGAATTTGGCATTAAAATTATCCAGGGAATTGACCACAACATCTACATTCTCCCAAAAAGTGTCATCAAATACAATCTCTGTTTTGGGGCTTGCACAATTTTGAAGAGCTTCAATATGAAGCCGAAGGTGTATAGACACTGTAGCTACAGGAGCCACTATTGATTTTGACTATCCAATATTCCAGTCACGAAAATGAAATTGCCGGCTGAAATTACTTTGCTCGATCACTCTTGCATTCTCAATTGTTTTCTGTGGCTCGGATCCAAAAACAGAAAGCTAGGCATCATAACAACTGTTTAGGGACCTCTTGTCACTAACTCTATAATCCACAATGGAGACAAGAGCTGGATTGCCATTGCCTACAGATGTAAAAATGCCCATGTCTGGCTCTTCACTAATGGGGTCGACAATAGTGAACTTTAGACCAAAGTCACAGAAGTCATTGCAGCCAAGGCCATTGACTGCAGATTTTATGAAGGCTATCCGAGGCGGATGACTATGGCAATATTCATCGAATTCAATTGATTTATCCAGGTTGTTATTTGTAAACACCATAGCCTGAAAATTTGAAAGTCTATTCTGGATCAATGCAGTGGTTAAGATGGAAATACTCACAGAGATGTTCAATTTTTGCAACATTTGGACAAAAGCGAGAGCACGAGTTCTTCTTAGGTCATCCTCTAAAATTACAAAATTGTTGGACAAGTTCGGCAAATCCACAAATCCTTCATCGGGTAGTGTCCTTGACTTTACACCAGCGAGAATAGGGGTTTTGGCAGAGAACATTGGCATTTCAAGATTTAGCAAATGAAGATGGGAAGCGATTTGGGCGTCTAGTTGGGCATGTGGTAGTAAGGGTAGGGTTTGAACAGTTGGAGGTAAAATATCAAAGGCTGAAGTTATGAATTGTGAGGGAGTTGGAAGAACAGAGGAAGTTGCGGATGGCAAAGCCTGAGCAAGAGTCAGTTCTTTAGGCTTCGGCATAACCTTAGATCCATCACTGCTATCTATGCTCCGTAGCGACTCAATCTGCTTTACCGTCTTAGCCAGTTCAGCACCGTCGTTTTCCTCCTCTAATCTAGACGATGATGCATGTGAAAGAAGGTGTAGGGTCTGAGCAGATTAGAATAAAATATCAGTGGTGGAAATCGGAAGCGGTGAGGGAGTATAAAGCAAAGGGGAATGTGTGGGCGGCAAGGCATGTCGGTCGCTTCGGTTTAGGGTTTGAGGGGTTTCAGTGAGCGAAGAAATGACAAGTTGGGATAAACAAAGTGGAAGAGCGATTTGGTTGTCGGGTTGTAATGGCAGCTTGCTGGGTAGAGTGTTGGTTGGGGGGTAGAAGGTCACTGCTGGAGAAGCCTCGAATGGTGGAGGATTCATTGGTAAGAGAGTTTTTCGCTCAAGTCTTGTGAGCGATTATCAGATTTCAGTTATGGAAGACTGGATTTGTGTCGTGGTGAAAGCCATGGAGGAAGTGTTTGCGACGAGTATATCTGTAGCCCACCGGAAGTCCTTCATCGCGTATGGAAGCACGGTGATGGAAGCTTCGAGTGCATCGAGCGCTTGTTCTTTAGTCGTCAGCATCATTTTCTCTGCCTGGTCTCAATGAGAGCACCAATGATACGTGCTCTAGTGGCAGCACCTGCAAATCGACAGTAAAGATGACAAGAGAAGAGAAAAGTAGAGCAGAAGAATGGGGAGGGGAGAACAGGCAGAAGGAAAAGAGGGAAAGAGAGTGAGGGAGACAAGGGAGTCGAGGGAGGCAGGGACCAAGGACAGAGCCAGAGAGAGAGAGAGAGAAAAGACACCAGAGAGAGAGACTCAGGAAATATCTTCTTACTCCTCCATTATCCACAATACAAGTTATAGTAACAAATCAACAAAACCGAACCAACTAAATTGGTTGAAGCCCAACCGAAATAAATAACCGAACAATCCAACTGAATCAAACAAGACGAAATGGAATAATGGAACGAAATTAAAACAAAACAAGAAAACAAATAACCGGCCTGTGACAAAAACTAATTAAATCATGGTGAAATAGTGTATAACAAGATAACATCCAAATCCAAGACACAAGGACGTAAAACAAACATATCTTGCAGCCAGAACATAAAACAATTTAAATAACCTCTGACTTGAACTTGCTTATTTACCCTAGCCTGGGGATTTATTATCCAATTACTCATATCCAAACAGACTCGAAAGTGCTGGGCTCTCTCTTTTTAAAGCAAGTAACTTTAATCTCTTTTTCGTGGTCATTCAATCATCGTGGCCTGAACATCTAAATTTTGAATTTAACCAAAGGCATCTTGCTAGTGAATACCTCACTTACACTTCAGATTACAATCCAACCACCACCGTAACCACGAATAAGAATGCATAGTACAGCGCAACATTCCAAGCACTTCCTCCTTCCTAATTTAAGTCACAATCCAATAAATTCCAGAACTGATTCTGCAGTATTCAGCTTTGACATAAGATGGAAGTATGGAATTCAACTCCCAAGAGAGCGATCCGAAATACTTCCACAACCACCCACACTGCGGATGAGGGCACGATTAGACCGACATAGGCAACATCAACATTCCGCTAAGACATAAATACAAACACCTTAAGTTCACCTCAGGGGTTAATCAAAGCCTCCGTGCAAAGAACATCCCTACGCCTCCTGTACATCACTATATACGCACCAAATTTTAAGAATCATGCACGAAAGATGAATGTAAGACTACAGACATCAGTGTATGCACACAAAGCATTGCCAAGAGGAACTGATAACCATTTGAACATATCACACAAGAATGCCCAAACTTGAAAACAAAAATTACCTGATACGAAATATTAAAAAAGGAAAAAAAAGAAAACAATGATATATCTAATGTCATGCAAACAGAATGTAAAATCCTGATTTTACGAAAAAATGACAGCAATAAATATCAAGGCAGAAGTAGACAGAGAAAGTGAGAGGAATCAGAGAGAACATGTGGTCGGTGTAGGATTGTCTAACTGCTTACAGGTAGTTACCAGAGGTGTGGGATGGAAGGCTGAGAATAGAGACTGAAACAGACAAATCCAGAAAGCAGAGGGAGAAGGAGGCGAGTGTGAAAAAGAGACAAAGCAAACAGAAAGGGGGAAACAGAGGAAAGTGAGCATAAAGGAATGGAAGAAGATTTCGAGGGAGGTGAATATACCACGCAGCGGCGGCGTGGTTGCCCTTAACCGCCGGCGTTGGGGTTGGCGACG
>JAODPA010053997.1:0-11449 GCA_025585075.1 Nepenthes mirabilis
GGGAGAGAGGAGGAAGAATGCGGCAAGGCTAGCAGCGGTAGCGACCACCGTCGCCGGAGGAGGCGTAGCCCAGATCTGAAGCCGGTGATGCCTTCTTCCCATTTCCCCTCCAATTTCGTGCCAAGATATGAATGAAGAAAGGAGGTCATGAGCCGCAAGGAACCATCGCCGCTATCACCACCATCACCGGAAGAAAATCTCCAAATCAAGGCAAGCAAACTCTTCCACCCTCTTTGAGGATACATGTATTGAGGTTGCATGTGGCAATTTTATGGTGATTCGGCGAGATTTTGGTGCATTGTGTAACGTGGCGCGATAGAGAGAAGAAGGCATTGATGGCGCCCGAGTAAACTGCCGTTGCCACCAATCCCGTTGCCAGACGGCTGTCACTGTGACAGGCGACATCACCCATCCGACTTCACCGGTGTTCATTTTCTTCAAAGCCCTCTCTCTGATTCCTCAAACCACGCACAAAATTCACTCCGGACTTCCTCTCATATGTAGTCGGCTCATTTTTACTTCTACGCATAAAAGCTAGTCCACTCCGGATCTTTGTCTCACATTCGGCCGATTCAGATTCTACTCCGGCAGCAAATTTACTACGGCGTCCCAAATCCACTCCTACCTCATTTCACTCCGGCTCGTAAAAGTGATTCCAGTGATTTTCACTTCGCTCGCAAAAAATCACTCCGGCTCCCAGGAGCGCTCATCCTCTCTTGAAGGCTGCCAACTCTGGACTTCAATCAACTTCAAACATCAATCAACTCCGGATTTCAATATGGATTTTCCCTAGTAGCACGAAGCACTCCGAAAATCTCTCATAAACTACCGGTTGGTTTTTTCTCTCACAAATTTCCAATTGGCAATTCCCCTCACAACCACCTGGCACAAGGAACCATTCCGGCACTCTGTTATACCGAAAACAGAACCAGGTTCCAGTCCAGGGCTCAAAAGGCAATCTAGTAGCCTTCCACTTTGGCAATTCCTCTCTCATTCAACTGCTAGGATTTAGTCCGGCAGCAGCGCATTATTTCAGCCGGCCAAGATTTATTTTGGCAGTAATTCAGCCTACTGAGATATTCTCTGGCAGCAAAATCCAATTCGGTAATTTCTTCTCACAAGAAACCGGTTTCAAATTCAAACTGGCATCTTCTCTCACAAATGCCCGGTCTCAGCATGCCAATCTCTTCCAAACAGCCGGTTTGACTTATTCAAACCCAGCTCCTCAAATCCAAACTGGCATCTCCTCTCACAACTTGCTGATCGGCATTTCCTCTCACAATCAACCTGTTCCAGATTCAACCGACACTTCCTCTCTCAAATCGGCCAGTCTTGCCCACACCGGCGTTTACTCTCTCATTCGGCCAGTCCTGCCCACACCGGCACATCCTCTCTCAAACTAGCCGGTTCCAGATTCAATTGGCATTTCTTTTAACACTCAGCAGGTTCCACCTCTGACATTTCCTACCTCATTTTCACATCTACGTGCAAAATCCAATCCAGTAATTTCTTCTCACAGAAAATCGGTTCCAAATCCAAATCGGCATTTAGAGGTATCAAAACCAATTTCAATTCAAATCGGCTGAGGAAAATCCAAATCGGCCTTTGAAGGCGTAAAAACCGATTTCAATTCAAATCGGTATTTCCTCTCACAACTTCCCGGTCTGCATTTCCCTGCCTGGCATTTTCCTCGCACAACTTGCAAACCGGCAACACCTCTCACAAGTAGCCAGCCCAAACTGCAATCCGAAATTCTCTATCACAAATAGCCGATTTGACCAAGTCAATCCCACGGAAGCACTCCGGCAACTCCTCTTGTAGACAGCCGGCTTAACCAACTAACAGCCGATTTGACCAAATTGCAACCGGTTTGACCAGGTTGCTTCTGGAATTTTCTCTCATGATTGCCGACCAGCTTCATTCCGGCCAAAAAGGCATTCTGGCAATTATCTTCACGATCGGTCACAGCCCACTCCGGCACACAAAAGGCACTCCTGCTGATTTCCACTCCAAATATTCTCTGGCGGCCGAATCCACTCTGGCTCTACACTTCCTCTCTCACACAGCCGGTCCAAGTCCACTTCGGTGCGCCAGATACGAACCGCCGAAACTCACATCTTGTCTGCTTGAGAGCTCTCTAGCCAGATTACGTCACTCCGGCATTTAACGTGTATTTTGTCGGTTTAGATGGTCAAATATCTAAACGGTCGCCAGAAACATCCCAACTTGGCAACCCGAATTGACTAATCAGGAATCCAAACCGGCATCAGGATCCAGATCGGTATCCAGTTCGAAATTCATTTCGGAATTTGGTTCAGCAGTCCATTTCACTGATTTGATATCTATGATCCAGTCCGGCATACAACATTCATTTTGCCGGTTTAGATAATTAGCCACTTCGGTCAGATTGAACCATTCCAGTGACCAAACCGCTCTGGTGCTACCTGTTTCAAATTTGGTCCATGTTCAAGATCAGCTTCTATCTCCATTCTGGTATTTATGTTTCTTGTAAAACCGTTTCAGATTCATTCCAATAGAGTTCCATCACTCCAGAAGCAACCCAAATACACTTCAGTGCAAAAGCCGGAGTAGGCTGGACTAGCATTTTATATCTCTGCCAGCCAAGTTTGCACCTATGCCCAAAAGGCATTCCGACTCTTTTTCTCCCTGACTACCGACAGAGATATTCCGACACTCAGAGTAGGAGTTATAGCAGCTCTACCGGTTAAAAATCAACTCCGAAAGTTTGATCCCACCAGAAGTTTTATCGCTCTGGAAGTTGGTTAATCCAGAAGCTTGAGCACTCCAGAAATTTGTTCACACCCGAAATTTATCTATTCCGAAAGATAATTCACTCCGGAATTTCATCACTCCAGAATTTCATCACTTCAAAGGTTTCATTCACTTCAGATTCCATACCACTTCAAAATTCTCTTGAGGACATATCGTGCAATACATCCTATAATGAGTGATCAAATCCGACGCAACGGCTTTTATTAGTTGTCTTCTAGCAGTTTCAACTGCTTCAATTTGTACCGATCCCAAGATGTTACGCTGCCCCTAAACTCCCACATAATTGACGCTGCCCAACATTCGCAAAACCAAGCTTGGATTGATAATCTCGTAGCCCAATCGGCCACTAGTGACAAGACATGATGGTGATCAAAGAATCGATTCAATCATTAAATACTGATGAAAGCCAAGAGTATGGTCCATATCGCTCCAAGAATATGGTACACCATCTAATTTGAATAACAAGCGGCCTAAAATAGGTCAAATTCTAAACCACGGTTACATCACTGAGCAGCCCAAAGAAGGTCGAATTCTAAACCTCGGTTATATCACCGAGTGGCTCAAAGAAGGTTAAATTTTAAATCTCGGTTACATCACCGACCAGCCCAAAGAAGGTCGAATTCTAAACCTCGGTTACATCACCGAGCAGCCCAAAAAAGGTCAAAATTTGAAACCTCAGTTACATCATCGAGCGGTCCAAAAGAGGCCAAATTCTAAACCTCGGTTACATCACCGAGCGACCCAAAAGAGGTCAAATTCTAAACTTGATTATATCATTGAGCGGCTCAAAAGAAGTCGGATTTTAAAAATCTGATTTTTTAAAGATGGCAAGTCAACAAAGTCAAACAAATATCATCCCATCAGAAACATACCGGGGGTTAAAAATTTCAAACCACCCGGCATGGGGGGCTAATGATGGGTTCGGTAAACCTGACCCAACAAAAAAGTTTAACCGCTTTATCCAATCCATGGGCGGTTATCACCGGTGGTTAACTATGGACAAGACACAACCACTTCGGCGGTTAACTATGGATAAGACTCAACCACTTCGGTGGTTGACTATGGATAAGATCCTCCAACTATATAAACATCTCATCCCAACAGGAAAAGGGAAGACTCGAAAGAAAAAAGAGAGGAGGAGGAAATGGCAAGGGAAAGGATAAAAAAAAGTATCTAGAAAGGAAGTTGAGGAAGAGGCTAGCCCCTGATCATCCCTGGAGGCTAGAACAACTTCCAGAAGCCAATCCAAACGATCTCTCCTCACCCTCTAAGAGATCTCCCTTCGAGTGATATTCCTTCTCAGGCACACTTCTAAGTTGTCTATTAATATGACGCATCCACGCTCAATCTACCACACATGCATCCTCAATTTATCTTTTTATATTCTTGAAAAGACGTCTGACTTGAGCGTCGAAGGATTTATGGTGGGAGCAATTTCCGCCAACCTCTGACCTCTAATTTTCAGTTGTGTTGTACAGAATTCAGATTCAAGACTATGAAGACCGGATCCACATCAGATCGACTAAAATGAATATCCGATTTGCTGCCCCAAATCTGTAGGACAACCTGAATTCTTGGTATGCAACACAAACAATATGAGTTTTCTAAAAAAATTATTTTTCCTAATATAAACTTTTGTTTCAAACAAAAAAAAATTGAAAATAATCTTCCACTTTTATCGTGTCAATTTTTTCGTTATATTTTTTATTTATAAATTTTTTAAATCCAAACATAGATTTATATAGTTTAAATGGCAAGAATTGTAAAAATTTGGCATATACCATGCACACTTTACTCAAAGGTAAAAATTTGTAACGTTTTAGTCACAGAGGGTCGTGGCACAGTAATATCTTATCACCATGTTATTTTATTGATTTAAAATTCCGTAGTATGAAAATTTATATTAACATTTATGACCTAAGTAATTGATCCAATAAATTTGCGTGTTCTATACTCTTTTAACCCATAGATGCACTTACTAGCAACCATGGGCCTAAGACGGCAATTCAAATCAAACTCAAGAAAATTTTCTCTAAAGTAAAATGTCCAACATTATCCAAATAAAAGGAGTGCACTTGCAGATCATACTACAAAATCAAGTAACCTCAAGCTTAGAAAAAAAAGCTCCACAAAAACTCTATATGGCTCGGCATTCCCAAGAAGGGGGCTTACCCTCCAGCTAGGAGTTATTCTCCTTTCAGGAGGCCTACCCTCTATTGAGGAATCGCCCTCCGACAGAGAGTCAGGAGCTCTTCATCCTGGAGAATGAGTCCTCCATCCTGAAGCCAGGAGCATTTCATCCCAGAGCCAGGAGCATTTCGTTTCGGAGCCACGAGCCCTCCGTTCCGGAGCCACGAGTACTCCATTCCAGAGCCAGGAGTCATCTATCTCGAAGCTACGAGTCTTCCATCTCAGAGTCAACCATCTGTTTCGGAGTCAGGAACCCGCTGTCCAAGAGTCAACCATCTACTCAGGTAACTAGAATGCTTGCCCACCAACGCAGTTTAGTCCTTCTCCTAAACCGCCCCTTAGCGGGTGCACCTCTAAGACGCTCCTCTACTAGGTGCACCTTTCAGCTGTCCTTTGTCAAGCGCACATCTAAGCCGTCCCTCGGCGGTCACACATCTAAGCCACACTTCGGCGGGTGTACTTTTAAGCTGCCCCTAAACGGGCGTATATCTAAGATGTCCCTTGTTGGGTGTACATCTAAGCAGCTCCTAGGTGGGCGCATTTCTAAGACATTCATCTATCAGGCGTACCTCTAAATTGCTCTTCAACAGGTGCACATTTAAGACGCCTTTCTATCGGGGTGTACCTTTAAGACATTTACTGTCGGGCGCACATATAAGCCACCTCTCTGCAAGTACATATCTAAGCTGCCACTTTGTGGGCGTACCTCCAAGACCCCTATCAACCGAGTGCACCTCCAAGACACCCCTCAGTGGGCGCACCTCCAAGACATCCCTCAGCGGGCACACCTTCAAGACGACCTTCTACTCGGCGCACATTCAGAACGCCCATCTGCAGGCGCACTTCCAAGCTGCCCCTTTGCGGGCGCAAATCCAACACGCCTCTCAACTAGATGCACCTTCAAATGCCTCTCAGCCGAGTACACTTCTAAGCTGCCTATTAGTTGGAATATCTAAATGCTCCATCCACCACTATATACATCTATGTATTCATCGCATCCTCCTAACATTTTTCTATTCTCTAAAAAAGATTTCTAATTTGAGTATCGGAGAATATACGATGGGAGTTATTCCCGTCGTCCTTTGACCTCTTATTTGTAATTGATGGTGTGCAGGTTCTAAATTAATAGCGATTGAGATCGAACCAGCTCCAATTCGACCCGCAGCGGAAGAATTGAAAACTTCATAATCCATACCACAACTCGAGAATTAGGGACGCATCACAAAATAAATACTATCACCCCATCCATAAATGTTTGCTATTGTCATCAAAGAATGAAACAATCTAAAATAAAGTTGTAAAATAAACACCAGTACCATATGCATAAACGCATGTACCATGTTAGATATGTATTTAAATAATTTTAAAACTTTATATTATGTGAAATTTCATACTTTATCAAAGTTTAATAAAGTAGAAGTGACAGTATATTTTTTTTCAGAAACCCTGAAATTTTTTTATGTTAAAACTTGCTAAGACCACCCTCAAATAAAGCATAAAGAGATAGCATCTTGGGTACCCTTTACAAGTAGGGTAGCCAAGGCCTATGGGGGGGTACCTTTCATCAGACAAGTGGAAAAGGCAGCAGCAACCAAAAGACACGATAATACAGCCAGCTATTTCATTATCACCTAAGTAATTAGATCTGTCTTCCTCTTTCTTCCTTCTGTACACTGCTTCAACGGGCATTATCATTCTCCTGTAGAGGCAGCAAACTATGCATTAAAATAGATGATAATAAATACAAATAAAGAACTCGACCCACTTTTACTTTACCTCTGCCATCAGCGGACGGTTTGTGAGCTCTGCGAACAGCATACTTTTTCATCTTCTCCCTCACGACCCTCTCGTAGATGAAAGCTGCCCCTTTGAACTGCGGCAGAACCAGCCACGATACCAGCAGCAGCTTCACTGTATACCATATTGGTATCCTGCAGTACGACCAATGGAATGGGCCTCTTTTATAAGAGTCTCACACCTATGTTTACCTTGGTAGAACCGGAAAAAGTGTCCATGCTTCTTTGGTTAGACTACAAAGTGCCCACGTTTCCTTGGTAAGACTATGGGATGTTAGTTTAGATGTATGGTTGAAAGAAAGATTCGAAGGTGTCCCAAGTCCAAGGCATCCAAGTTCACCGTCCGAGGTCTCTTGCCCAAGATATATTGCTATAAAGATGGCGGAGACGCTGTGCTGCGAGTACAAGTCTAAAAGGAGAGCCCAATTTCAAAAGGCCGGTCTGATAGGAGAGAGATCTCTGTTGGGGTCACTTTCTCGTGGCACTTGTGTCCGCAGACTTTATTGGGGAAAATGGACGAGAACTTTCTTAAGTGGTCTGAGAAGCTTGTCATGCGGACGATGACTCATTGGAGGCGTCATATCCGAGAGGTTGTTGAGGACATGGACGAGGATCCTGAAAGCGTAGGCGTTAACTCTATCTCCGTAGACTTGCTGTAGCCACGTTTTGTAGGTTGGCTGTTCACCTGCTCTGAATGGATGTTGCAGCGGCTGCAATGTGTCAGGCCTGCCATTCTGGCATGTCGGGCGTGTGCCTGTCATGGCAGGCCTAGGCAGCATGGTCCTGCCACCTTAGCGCCAGTAGGGTGGTCGGGTGTTCACTAGGCCCCTTGTGTATATAAAGGCTTGTGTGCCCTTACTTGTGTGTTTCACACATCTTGAGTGTTGGAGTGCTTGTACCGTGTCTTTGAAAGCAGACTTTGAGTGAGCCTTGAGAGAGTTATGGGTAAGCTTTGTCGTAAAGATAGAGTGAGAAACGCTTTTAGAGAGAGATTGTACACTTGAGATTGTTTTCTTTTTTGTTTGAGCTTGTGTAACTAACATACTTGTAAACAATTCATTTTATAGTGTATTCTTTGGTGATTTTTTCCTTGATTGAAGAAGGATTTTTTACGTTAAAATTTCGTGTGTTCTCTATCATTTTTCTATCTCGACTTTTGTTGTCCGTTCGATAACTCTACTCTGTGTTGCTATCCGAGAGTTTTATCCGCTCGGTCATCGTGCCTTCCGCTTTTGCGCTAACAAGTGGTATAAGAGATTTGGTTCTTTGACCGGTGATCTTGTTGTTGGCTGCGATGAATGTTGGAAGCAAAATGATTTGTTTAAACGGAACAAAGTTTGACACTTGACAGAGCAAGATGTCCGACTTGCTCTTTGTAAAGTCCATACATAATCCCGTTTTTTCCACAGAAAAGCCGGCAGCAAAAATGGACGAGCAGTGGACGTTGGAGTACAAGCAAGTGTGCAGCAATATCCGGCAGTTCGTGGACGACGTGTATAATTACGTTCACGGAGAGACGAATGCCAAGCAGCTTTGGGAGAAGCTGGAAAAACTCTATGCCTCCAAGACTGGAAATAACAAAATTTATCACTTGATGAGACTGATGTAAATTCGGTACAAGGACGGCTCATCTGTCACCGACCACTTGAATGAGTTTCAGGGCTGCGTGGACAGGCTGACTGGCGTGGGGATCAAGTTCGAGGATGAGGTCCTTGGATTCTGGTTGCTAGCAATCCTCCTGGACACATGGGAGGTTATGAGGATCACCATAGCCAATACAACTCCTAACGGCGTGGTGACTTTAGAGATGGCCAAAGGAGCGGTGCTGAACGAGAAAGTGAGACGACGTTCTTAGGGCACGTCCACCTCTCAGCACTCTGAGGTCTTTATTACCGAATCCAGGGGAAGGAGCCGAGGACGTGGCCCAAAGTCTGAAGACAAAGGACGGAGTAAGTCACGTTCTCGGTACCACGACATGGAGTGCCACCATTGTGGCAAGAAATGCTACATCAAAAAATTTTGTTATTGGAAGCGTAAAAACGCAGGGAAGCAGAGGGGTGAAAAGAGATGAGGTGAGGAAGAGTCCTCGGTCTCTGTTGTTACAGGAGGTAATCTCCTTTTAGCCTGCGAGTCTGAGGACTCTGTAAGGGTGGCCGAGCAGGCTTTTGACTGGGTGGTGGATTCTGGCGCATCCATCCACGTCGCCTCTAGGAGAGAGCTGTTCTCCACTTACACTCTGTGTGCCCCAGGAGTGTTGAGGATGGACAATATAGAGACGTCCGAAATTATTGGACGAGGCGACGTCTCCTTGCTGACGAGCACTAGAGCCCGACTGATTTTGAGGGATGTCCGACACGTCCCCGATATTCGTATGAATATCATCTCAGTAGAAAGGCTGGATGATGAAGGCTACTGCAGCGCCTTCTGTGACGGCAGTTCCAAGTTGACAAAGGGCTCCATGGTGGTTGCCCGAGGAGTAAAGGCCTTAGGCCTTTATACATTGAAAGCTCAGGCCGAGGTAGCAGAGGTTAATGCCACAAGAACTATGGAGTTGTCGGACCTGTGGTACAAAAGACTCGGACACACGAGTGAGCGTGGCATGAGTCATCTCACCAATAAGGGTCTCATCCCGGAGATGGATGGAGACAAGCCGAGGACCGACCCTCATTGCATGGCGGGGAAGTAGCGTAGAGTCTCCTTTCAAGGAGACGTATCTTCCAGGAGGTTTGAGATCCTAGAGCTCGTTCACAACGATGTGTGTGGTCCCCTCCCGGAAATGTCATTCGGAGGAGCACAATACTTTATCTTCTTCATTGACAATTGCTCGAGGAAGTTGTGGGTGTTCCCGTTGAAGACTAAGGATCAGGTTGCGGGAACCTTTGAGCAGTTTCATGTCCTTGTTGAGCGAGAGACCGGGAGGAGGTTGAAGGCCGTTTGGAGCGACAACGACGGAGAATACATTGGGACGTTTGATACCTATTGCAGAGTTCGCGGTATCAGACATCAGAGAACTCCACCCAAGACGCCACAGTTGAATGGCGTAGCCGAGAGGATGAATCGCACCCTGATGAAAAGGGTTAGGTGCATGTTGTCTGAGGCCAGGCTTCCGGGATCTTTTTGGGCCGAGGCCTTGAAGGCGGCCGTCTACGTGATCAACCAGTCGCCCAGTAAGCCTTTGGACGGGAAAGTTTTAGAGCGGATTTGGACCGAGAAGGAGCCAGCGTACAGCCATCTTCAGACATTTCGCTGCAAAGCCTTTGTTCATGTTCCGAGAGATGAGAAGACCAAGTTGGAGCCAAAGACAAAGGAATGTGTCTTTCTGGGCTATGGCGAGGACGAACTTGGGTACACGCTGTATGACCCAAAGGAAAGGAAGCTGGTCTGGTCCAGAGATGTGGTCTTCGTCGAGGATGAGACCATCGAGGACATTGGAAACGAGAAGAGGTCTCATCCCAATACTTTCCGGACGAACAGAGCTGATACTGATCCAGAGCCTCTTGAGTCTGATTTCGGCGGATTAAGAGTGGCAGGCAACCATGGTGAGGCTGTTCCAGCGCCTCAGGAAGATTAAGTTGAAGATCTGGCCCTTCAACAGGCCGAGGTGGCCCCTATGAGACGGTCATCCGGGCAGAGAAGTTTGTTAGTCCGCCTTCCAGCAAGTGAGTTCGTCCTCCTCACTGATGTTGGAGAACTAGAAGATTTTAATGAGGCAATGTGTGGCGCTCAGAAGGACAAATGGTTGGAGGCCATGAAGGAAGAAATGGCCTCTCTTCATGAAAACCATACCTTTGAGTTGGCTAAATTGCCCAAGGGGAAAAAGGCCCTAAAGAACAAATGGGTCTTCCGGCTGAAGGCGACCCAGGACACTAGCAAGCCAAGACACAAGGTACGGCTTGTGGTAAAAGGCTTTGGTCAACGTAAGGGTGTTGACTTTGATAAAATTTTTATACTCGTTGTGAAGATGTCCTCGGTCCGTGTAGTGCTCGGACTGGTAGCGGCTTCGGATATGGAGATAAAGTAATTAGATGTCCGGACAGCTTTTCTCCATGGAGATCTGGAGAAAGAGATCTACATGGAGCAATCAGATGGTTTTGAAGTTAAGGGGAAGTAAGGACTTGTCTGTCGTTTGAAGAAGAGCTTGTATGGGCTAAAACAAGCTCCGAGACAGTGTGTAATATTCCGGATCTTTGTTCAAATTTAAAAGAAAATGAACGAAAAATGGAAAATAAAAAACAGAATTATAGGCAGCAGCAGCAGCGAACTGAGTTCCTCACAGTGGATACAACAGCATCATCGATGGCCTGGAAGCATCCCCAACACAAAACACATCAATCAATACAGGCAAACATACATGCAAAAACACAAAACTGTTTTATAAAAACAGTTTTACAAAACAGTTTTATCCATGAATCAAAACTTCATTACCCAGCGAATGAGTGAACATGAGTGAGGAAGGTCCATAAGCGACTCATTCTCTTCTTCCTCCTCTTTTTCGGAGCGGTTAGATCGTGGGTGTTGCAGAAAATCAACGTCAGAGAAACGTCGCGGAAGATTGAAGCTGAGAAAATGGCTTCCCTCAAACGGTAGAGAGGCTGAGCGACGAAAGGGATGTGATGTCGCACCGACTGCGGAAGGGCTTACATGAAAGTGAAAGTAGGGCAAAGCGTCGG
>JAODPA010054008.1:0-11448 GCA_025585075.1 Nepenthes mirabilis
TATGTGTGACTGATACTTAAAAAGGATACATATTTTTATAATCTGTAGTGTCATCCCATTTTTTTTGTCAACTACTCCGATGATACTATACTTACTAGTGAAATTTAAAGATCTTGTATCATTAATACGGGTACTAAAAATATATGCTCATTAGCCTATCCCCAATCCAAATTTTAAAATTTCAAGCTAGTACTTGTGGTAATAGAAATATAGTTCGACTGTAAATAGTAAAAAAAAGTTTAATGATATAATTTTACTAATTAATTGTGATGCGTCTCTGGATCCGAATTTCGAACAGATTCGGATGATCCTCTTGTCGTGGCTCCGGCTCCGTTCCGTGAGTTGGATCCTGCACACCACTAAACAGAACAGGAGGTCAGCGTGTTCGACGAAAAATTGTCCCACCGAAAACACTCCGATACTCAAGTCAGTAAAACAGTCTTCGAAAGAAAAAAATTGAAGTTGAGAGAAAGAGAGGGTATAAAAAGAGCATTTGATCCAGATGTAAGAGAGACGTGAGGTCTTCTTGGATCTAGAAGGTGGGAGGGCAGTAAACGGCCGTCAAGGCTCGCTTGTTGCCTTAGGGTTTTTGGAGAATGTTGGTGGCAGAGAAGACAGATCTCTGAGAGCACTCGTTCGTATTGCCGAGAACGTATGTAGTTGAAAGTGTTAAAGGAAGCGTGCCCTGGATGGTGAATCCAGGGTTTCTTTTATGGTAGAGATGGCTATCCTCTTTCTTTGGAAGGAGGGATTGCCTCCGTGATCTACTAGTTGGCTTTCCTTTGGGAGCCAGCGCCAGTTGCCAAATCGTGCAAGATAGTTTCCTTCTCAGGCGGCCAACAGCTTTTCAAACCGGGCGCTTTTCTTCTGTGCATGTTACCATTGGAAAACCTGGGCTGGCAAAGATGTAGAGAAAATCTGACGCCTTCCTTATATGGGAGGTGCCAATATTGCCAATATCCTTTTTGCTACTAGCCGAGATCATGGAAAATCTCTGGAAAGCCGTTGTTGGCCTTTTGGTGATTCGTGGGCCTAAATGCACTGGGCCCATTACTGTTGAAAGGTTTCTTAGGGCCCAACGTGCAAAACACGGACGGTCAGCGTTCGAGTTGACCGGCTGCGTGCGTGTTGGCCACCCTCATGGATGATGTCCGTTATCAGTTGCCTGATGGGCCATGGGCCTGAGTGAGCCAGGCCCATTACTGTAGAAAAGCCTCTTTCGACCCAATGCGCATAATGAGGATGGTTAACGTTTGAGTTAACCGTCTGCTAGGGAGTTGGCCGCCCGGACGGTCAACGTTAACATTGACCGTCCTGGACTTTTCAGCTTTTGGGCCTGTTCTCCAACTAGACCGTCAAAGTGTTGACCGTCGTTTTGGGCCTCCATTGACTTTTGGGGTCAGCCCAATAATAGTATACCCATCACTAGCCCCCCATACTGGTGGCCAGAGGTCTGGGCTCCAATATGTCCATGATGGGATGCCTTTCCTTACTTTCAGGATCTCGTGGAACTTTGTAAAAAGGCGTGAAGGAGAGTTTGACCAGAATCGTTGACCGTCCTGGTCAATTCCGGAGCATCAGAATTGTTGACCATCCTGGTCAATTCCGGAGCACCAAAATTGTTAACCGTCCGGGTTAATTCCGGAGTATCAAAATTGTTGACCGTCCTGGTCAATTTCGGAGCACCAGAATTGTTGACCGTCCGAGTCAATTTCGGAGTACCAGAATTGTCGACCATCTTGGCCAATTCTGGAAGCGTCTTGCGTGGCTATTAGCCGGTTTACCTGGTAGAGTGTGACACGTATCTCTCTTTGGTTGGGTGGATATCCTGGCCATTAATGCGCCGGAGATCCGCCTTTATAGGGCCAAGTAGGAAGGCGATACGTGGCGATCCTGACGGCGTCCTTAATGAGGGGTTTTGTGCTTGGCGCCTAAGTCTTTCTTTCCAAACTTCAAAATCGTTCGTCGTCTTCCTTAACGTTTATCAGACAAGCCCTTCTAAAGAACCCTAAATTTTGCCCGATCATGACCTCTGTTGCAGACTTTCCGTCTGTTTTGAGAGAGAACGACATAAAGGCATTGTACGTTGAGTTCAATATTCCCAAGGAAACGGCCTGGAGGATTCCGGGCAAGGACGACAAGGCCTTTGCCCCACCGAAGGGGTACATTACCGTTTACGATGCCCATTTGAGGAGCGACCTCCGCCTACCGTTGCTAGCAGAACTAGAGTCGATCATGAAGGCTCTGAGAGTTCCCATCGCCTAGCTTCACGCCAACGCCGTGAGGTATCTCTGCACTCTATGTATTTTTACTCGAAAACTTGGCCAGAAGTTTAGGATGTCTGGCGTTAGGGTTGTGTTCAAATTGAACCATGGGGGAGAGTGGATATCGCTCACTCCCCGTACCGGAATAAAAATTAGTAGGCCATTTATGACTCACTGAAGAACTGAAAAAATCGGTTCTTCTTTGTGAAGGTGGGGGAGAAATGGCCTCTTACAAGGGACTGGGGCCAGATTCCGGAGGAGTACTTTGGTACCCATCTGCGGCGGATTGCGCCGCCTACGCATGGCTGACCAAGGCCATACAAGCTAACCCAGATGAGTTCAAGAGGGACTTCTTGGTCTCTCGGGCGGAGTGCAAGAAGGTAAACTGGGGGCCACCGTCACCGGTTTAGAAACCAAGCCCTCCAGTTATGATGATGAACCCTGAGGACTCAAAGGGTGCGATCATCCGCTCAAGGCGCACGGAGGAGGAGTTTACTGAGAGGGCAATTGGGACGCCTTCCTCGTCTTCGTCGCATATTGATTATGTGGCTGTCGGGATCTGCGGCGGATCCGGCAGCACTGCGGGAGCAGGAAAGTTCATTGAATACAGGCTAGTGGAGGCTGGAGGAGTCATTCTGACCCAGCCTACGACGAAGGTAGTCCCAGGTGCTGCCTGGATGGGATCTGCAGAGGAGCCAGCTTGCGATATGGCAGAGGGCTCACGGGTTTTTATCGTGGAGCCGTCGATGACGGCTGATCCTCCAGCAACCACTCCAGAGGTAGCTAAGGGGAAGAGGCCTACTGCGGCTGCTCCAGAGGCTGCGAAAAAGGAGTCTGCCGCTGCCGCGGATGATGATGATTTTTTAGACAACATTCTGGAGGAGGTAGCGGCAAGCATGGCTTGTAAGGATGTTCTCGGTCCGACGCCACCTGGTCCATGCCCCAAATCCAGGCCCAAGGGGCCTGTGAGGAAGATTCATGAGGTTCGATCCCTGTGAATATCCTCCTGCATTCTTTTCCTGTGATTATTACTAACGATTTGATTTTTTGCTTTGCAGGCGAAGAGATTAGCCTCTGCATTCTCCCGTGAGGTGGAGCAATGGGATCGTATAATTGCGGACAAGGATGCAAAAATTGCCTGGCTCGACGCTGAGCTGGCAGATGCAAAAGGAGAACGTCACGAGGAGGTGGCAGCCCTCGAGACTGTCCTGGCGGGGACGGAGGCAGAGAATGCCAGACTGGGAGCCGAGGTCGCCCGTTTGAAGGAAGAGGTCGATCAACTTAAGGCGAGCAATAAACGTCTTGCCAATCGAGCCGCAGCCTCAGAGAACGAGTTGGCCATTCGGATCAGTCCCCATGAGATCGGCCGCCCACTACACGCCCAGCTGTTGGAGGGGCTCAACATTGGATGATGCGTTGCACGGTTGATCGATCCTGACTTCCCAGTTGAGTTTATTAATCAGAGCAACCGCGCAGCGCAACATAAGGAAGACTTAGTGGGAGAGCCCCGAGACAACCAGGGTGGTCCGCCATCCTTATAGCCTTTTGCACTTCTTTTACGCTTTTGGGACCTGTGTAAATTGTACCACACCTTTTGAGCAATAAAATGAAAATTCTTTTCAATTTGGTGTCCATTGTCTTTATTGCTTTATGTTTGTTCATATTGTTGTATCAGGCGGCCAACTTGATTGGTCGGATACTACTATTTGGTTGACTAAGGAGCTAAGTCCTTAAGCTGGACAGGCGGTTGTGCTAACCGACCTGGTGGCGCCGTACGAGTGATGACTTGGGCAACCACTGTTGGAGAAGAAATGCTCCTCTCTTCGACCGTCATTGACTGACATTGCTACTCCCCGAGAGGAGGTCGTCGCATGTGCTATACTTGCCCCCTAAGGTTTTTGACCGCTATCGGGCCACTTGGATGACCAAGGTTTAGTACAACCGCTATCGGGCCTCTCGGATGACCGAGGTTTAGACCGCTTACGGGCCACTTGGATAACTAAGGTTTCAGACCATTCATGGGCCACCTAGATGACCAGGGTTTTAGACCGCTCATAGGCCACCTGGATGACTAGGATTTCAGACCGCTTCTAGACCACCTCGTAGGACCAAGTCTCCAACATCGAACTGCCGAGCTTTCACCTTTTTATTATAGTACCGGGCAACTCGGTGTTGGTAGGCTGCCGTCCTTATTCTGGCGGCGTCGCGGGCCTCCTCCAGCAAGTCTAAGTGCTTCCTGATTTTCTGGGAGTTGGTCTGTGAGTCGAAAGACTCCACCCTGAGACTCGGAAGCCCGATTTCGACCGGTATCACCGCCTCAATCCCGTAGCAGAGGCTGAAGGCTATCTCGCGTGTTGGTTCCTTCGGGGTTATCCGATAAGACCATAGGACGAATTGGAGCTCGTCAGCCTATGAGCTCCCGGCGTCCTCCAACTTAGTCTTTAACCCGTAGAATAGTGTACGGTTCGTAACCTCCACCTGTCCATTCGCTTGGGGGTATGTCATCGAAGTGTGGACTAGCTTGATACTAAGGCTGGCACAATATTTGGTGAAGTGTTTTCCCGAAAATTGGGTCCCGTTTTCGATCACTATGACCTCTGGGACGCCAAACCTACAGACAATGCTCTGGTGAAGAAATTCAAGCGCATTGTGCTCCGTGATTTTCGCCAGCGGGACAGCCTCGACCCACTTGGTGAAGTAGTCGATACCCGCGATGATGAACTTCCTTTACCCCGTGGCAATGAAAAATGGGCCGAGAATATCGAGCCCCCATTGCGCGAAGGGCCACGGAGCCTGAAGTGACTTCAGGTCAACGGACGACTGGTGGTGAAGGTTGCCGTAAAGCTGGTAGCTTTCACATTTCTTTACAAACTCTAGCACGTCCTTTTCATCGATGGCCAATAATAGCCCTGTCGCATGATCTTGAAGGCCAGGTTTTTTTCGCCTACGTATGATCCACAGATCCCGATGTGAACATCACCCAACGCGTAGTCGGCCTCCTCGGGAGATAGACAGCGGAGGTACGGGGTCGAGCATCCGCGGCGATACAGCCGCCATCGACTACTGTGTACCAACCAACTGTCTTTTTAACTCGCTTGGCCTTCTCGGCGTCCTCTGGGAGTGATCCGTCAGCCAAGTATCTAAGATAGGGTGTCATCCAGTTTTTCGTCTCGAAAATCTGCATTGCCTTCTTTTTCTCAATACTGGGAGCATTCAGAATCTCCTGCGTGTCCCTCGAATACTGTTCTAGATTTTCGGCAGCAGCGGCTCTAGCCAACCGGTCTGCCTTCCAGTTTTCAGTTTGAGGAACATGAACCAAGGTAAGTTTGTTGAAGCCCTGGACAGCCTCCTTTGCCTTAACCAAGTACTTGGCCAAGCAATGGTTGTTTGCCTCGAAGCCCCCGTTAATCCGGTTGACGATCAGCTCGGAGTCGCTGTAAACCGTCAACCTCTTAGCAGAACATTCCTTTGCTAATCGTAAGCCGGCTAGCAGGGCTTCGTACTCGGCGACATTGTTGGTCGCCGGGAAGTCAAGTTTGAGTGAATACTTAACCTCAAATCCATCAGGGGTCATAAGGACCACCCCTGCTCCACTGCCACTGTCTGTGGATGATCCGTCCAGGTGGAGTGTCTATTCTAGGACTTCGTCGGGTTGTTCTGTGTTTTCTACGGGCTGTTCCACGTGAATTGGGGTCGTGGTCTCAACAATGAAGACAGCCGGAGCCTGCGCTTTTATGGCAGGTCTGGGCCGGAATTCGATATCGAACTCACCCAATTCGATAGCCCACTTTACCAGCCGTCTTGAAACGTCTAGTTTCTAGAGTGTGCCTTTCAACGGCTGGTCAGTGATGACCACTATGCGATGCGCCTGAAAGTATGGCCTCAATTTTCGCGCTGTGAAGATAAGTGCTAGGGCCATTTTTTCAGCACGTGGATAGCGCGTTTCTAGGCCGGTCAATGTTTTGCTCACATAGTAGACCGGCTGCTGGGTATCGGATTCCTGGCGCACGAGGACGGAGCTGAGGGATACTTCTAAAACTACCAGGTAAAGGTACAACTCCTCTCCGTCTTTGGATGACGCTAGCAATGGTATGCTGGCCAGATACTGTTTCAATTCATTGAAGGCTGTCTGGCAGTTAGCCGTCCACTGAAATCCGTTGGATTTTGTTCCTCTCAGGGCTTTAAAGAAGGGCTGGTGCTTGTCAACAGACTTCGCGAGGAAGCGGGACAAAGCTGCCAGCCGCCCAATCAATCGCTGGACGTCTTTGACGTTCCGTGGGGGAGCCATGTCAGCGAGGGCCTTAATCTTTTCTGGGTTTGCCTCGTCCCCCGCTGGGGGACGATAAAACCTAAGAACTTTCCAGAGGCCATCCCGAAGACATACTTGGCTGGATTCAGTTTCATTTGGTGCTGGCGGAGCACCTCAAATGATTCTTCCAGGTCACGTATGTGGTCGCCAGTGACTCTGCTCTTGACAACCATATCGTCAACGTAGACCTCCATGTTGCGACCAATCTGTTTTTTGAACATCTTGTTGACCAGTCGCTGGTAAGTTTTTCCAGCGTTTTTCAGTCCGAAGGGCATCACTTTGTAACAGTAGGTGCCCTGGTCCGTCATGAACGATGTATGTTCTTCGTCCTCCGGACTCATTCGAATTTGATTGTAACCCGAATAGGCGTCCATAAAGCTAAGCAGCTCATGTCCAGCCATAGAGTCAACCAGTAGGCCAATCCTGGGCAAAGAAAAATTATCTTTCGGGCAGGCCTTGTTGATGTCGGTAAAATTGACGCACATTTTTCATTTTTCGTTACTCTTTTTAACCATGACGACATTTGAAAGCTAATCTGGGTACTGGACTTCTCTAATAAATCCAGCATCCAATAGCTTTTTTATCTCCTCTCGGATAACGATTAGCTTCTCTATGGAGTGGTTTCTCCGCTTCTGCCTGACCGACTTCCGGTCAAGATCGAGGCCCAGCTTGTGGACCATCACCTCAGTCGAAATCCCGGGTATGTCTGCGGGAGTCCATGCGAATATATCGGCATTTTGCTACAGGAACGCAATCAGTTCAGTACGCAGCATACCAGTGAGTGAGCCGCTAATCTGCACACACTTCTCTGGTTCCTTCGGATTTAGTGGGACCACTGTAGCTTCACCAGACTGCACTTGCTGCAGGGTGGTCTCATCCCGATGATCGAGTTCTCCTACCGTGCCAGGGCTATCGCTAGGGACAATCTGGGACATGTAGCATGTCCGCCCAATTATCTGGTCGCCTAACACTTTTCCCACACCGTAGGGTGTCAGGAACTTCATTTTAAGGTGCGGAATTGAGGTGACCGACCCAAACGCTGTCAGGCACGGTCTGCCTAGTATCGCGTTGTAAACGGAGGGCAGGTAAACTACTAGAAAGGTAAGTGTGCGACTCGCTGTCCTTGGATACGTCCCTAAAGTTACTTCCAATTGAATAGTCCTTTGAATGGGTACTGGTTTGTTGTCAAGGCCGTATAATGGGCCTTCAGAGGGTTTTAACTGGTTCTTTTTTAGATCTAATTTAAAGAAGGTATCCAAGTAAAGCAAATCTTTAGAACTTTCATTATCGATAAAGACTTGTTTCAACTGGTAGTCCGAACTGTCGTCTAAAACGAGTACTGATATAACAAGGGGGTCAGCATAGGGGGACATTACATGAGTCGAGTCATTATCATTGAAGCTAATCGTATTGTCAACTGTGCGCTACTTCTTCCTCCCAGTCTGCTGCTCCTTACTGTCAGCCGGCTTCTTGGCAGGTTGGGTGGTGAAAATATTAACCACCCCCGTCGCAATCCTGTTCCGAGGTGAAGTCTACTCCTGCCCCTCTTCATCAGCCGCTCCTGAGCTCCATCCATGACCTCTAACAAATTTCGTGAGGTGGCCTCTACGAATTAGGTCCTCGATCTCTCTTTGCAGCGTCTTGTAGTCCTCAGTTGAATGGCCAGTAGAGCGATGAAAGCCACAGTACTTCGACTGGTTTCCAGAGTCTTTCTTCAGCGGTTTGGGCCACTTCAGGAATTTTTTTCCATGGATCTACATGAGGACGTTGGCGCGCGTGTCTGTCAGAGGTGTGAAACTGGTGGGCCCATAGTCTCTGCGTTCTGGGGGCCCAGTCCGGTGCTACTTCTGGTAGGAGTGTTCCCCGCCGCTGTACTTTCTCTTCCCTTCACCTGGGAACGGCCGAGGTTGATCCGCCCGCTCTAGACGTTTTGCCTCGTTAGCCTCTTCTGCTGCAGCGCAGGCCCTGGTGATGGATTCTGCTTCTCGAAAAGTTTGAGGATTTTTGTGGGCAAGATGCTTGAAAAAGTCACCGTAAGTAAACGCAGAGATGAAACTGCCCAATTTCATCTCCTCTGTGATCCTGGAGATCCTTTTGGCCTCTGCCACGAAGCGATCTAGGAAACGTCGTGGGTTCTCTCCCAATTTCTGCTTTATGTGGAAAAGATGCCACGACTGTTTTTTTTCCCGTCGGCTTGAGGCATACTGAGCCAGGAAGAAATCCATGAGCTCACAGAAACTGCTGATGGTGCCTGAAGGGAAGTGATGGAACCAGATTCGAGCATCTTCCTTCAATGTGAGTGGAAAGTAGCGGCACATCGTTGAGTCTTCTAGCCCTTGTAAACTTAGATGGGTGCGGAAATGATCCAAGTGGTCAACTGGATCACTGCCCCCATCGTATAAGTCAAGGGACGGTATCTTCAACTTTGACGGTAATGGACGGCTCAGGATCTCCGCAGTGAAAGGAGATCGGTCCAAGTCAATGGCGCGCTCCTCCTCTTGGAACACACGGTTCTAGATCTTGTCCACCCGCGGATCGGTGCGCGCGACGTTTGCTAATCGTTTGAAGTTGAGGTAATCCCTCAACTCTGTCTTGTCCCTGGCGGGTTCAGCAGCCGGTCGGCTGCTGCCTCCAGTGTACTTGGCAGTCCTGGAGGCTCGCTCCTGGACTGCGTGGTTGTCTTCTGTCCGAGAGTATTGAGGATTTCTTCTCTCTGGGCTTTCTGGTGGAGACGTACTCTCGGAGCGTTCTACAGGCCTGTTTTAGCCAGGAACGTGGGAGGACGCTGGAGCCAGATTGTCTCCGACCTTTTTAGGCCTCTTGGCCGGCTTCTTCTTCCTCTGGCCACCCCTTTTGGTGGCAGGACCAGGGATCGCTACTGGTGGAGCCGCTTGTAATCACTGCTCGTTCTGCGTGCAAAGTAATTAGAGCAAGCGATTGTTGGCCTACATCTGCTCCACCAGTTGTTGAAAGTAAGGCGGTGGAACTCCGCCAGTGGCCCTGTTGACCATGGCACCAGCAGCGTGGTCCTAGTCGGGGTTAGCAGTATCTCTAGCGGGGTCGTTAGCTTGGGTTCTCATGTTCACCATTGCAGAATCAGAATGTGACAGAGAGAATTTGTGCAGATTATTGAGGTAGGCTTTTGTAAGCCTTCCCACAAACGGCGCCAATAATGCATCTTTGGATCCGAACTTCGAACAGATTCGGATGATCCTATTATCATGGCTCCGGCTCTGTTCCCTGAGTTAGATCCTGCACACCACTAAACAGAACAGGAGGTCAGCGTGTTCAGCGAGAAATTATCCCACTGAAAATACTCTGACGCTCAAGTCAGTAAAATAGTCTTCGAAAGAAAAAAACTGAAGTTGAGAGAAAGAGAGAGGTATAGAAAGAGCATTTGATCCAGATGTAAGAGAGACGTGAGGTCTTCTTGGATCTAGAAGGTGGGAGGGCAGTAAATGACCGTCAAGGCTCGCTTGTTGCCTTAGGGTTTTTGGAGAATGTTGGTGGCAGAGAAGGCAGATCTCTGAGAGCACTTGTTCGTATTGCCGAGAGCGTATGCAGTTGAAAGTGTTAAAGGAAGCGTGCCCTGGATGGTGAATCCAGGGTTTTTTTTATGGTAGAGAGGGCGATCCTCTTTCTTTGGAAGGAGGGATTGCCTCCGTGATCTGCTGGTTGACTTTCCTTTGAGAGCCAGCGCCAGTTGTCAAATCATGCAAGATAGTTTCCTTCTGAGGCGGCCAACAGCTTTTCAAATTGGGCGCTTTCCTTCTGTGCATGTTACCGTTGGAAAGCCTGGGGTGGCAAAGATTTAGAGAAAATCTGGCACCTTCCTTATATGGGAGGTGCCAATATTGCCAATGTCCTTTTTTATGCCAGCCGAGATCATGGAAAATCCCTGGAAAGCCGTTGTTGGCCTTTTGGTGATTCGTGGGCCTAAACGGACTAGGCCCGTTACTGTTGAAAGGCTTCTTAGGGCCCAACGTGCAAAACGCGGACGGTCAACGTTCGAGTTGACCGGCTGCGTGCGTGTTGACCACCCTCGTGGAGAATGTCCGTTATCAGCCGCCTGACGGGCCATGGGCTTGAGTGAGCCAAGCCCATTATTGTAGAAAAGCCTCTTTGGGCCCAATGCGCATAATGAGGATGGTCAACATTTGAGTTGACCGCCGGCTAGGGAGTTGGCCGCTCGGACGGTCAACGCCAACGTTGACCGTCCTGGGCTTTTCAACTTTTGGGCATGTTCTCCAACTGGACCGTCAAAGCGTTGACCGTCGTTTTGGGCATCCATTGACTTTTGGGGCCAGCCCAGTAATGGTGTACCCATCAAATTGTATTTTACATCAAACCCATATAAAAAAAAGTAAATCTCGTCTACCACCATTGCTCTTACTTGCTTCTTCTACTAAAGTAGACGGTTCTAAAACTAATTACAATACATATAAACTATATATTATACACTGTTTATATGTATTCTACAATAAATCTCGTCTACTGCCATTGCTCTTGCTTGCTTCTTCTACTAAAGTAAACAGTTCTAATATTTATTGCGATACATATAAAGTGTATATTGTATACATTACATAGTAAAAAAGTTTAGCTGATATATTTTTACTAACTAATTATATTATACATCAAACCCATAGAAAAAAAGTAAATCTCATCCACCACCATCACTCCCGCTTGCTTTTTCTACTAAAGTAGACGGTTCTAATAATAATTGCAATGCATATAAACTGTATATTATTATAGGTTATGATGGATACGGGTCTTCATTTTTTTCCTACTATCAGTAATCCTCATGTTAATATCAAATTCTTTGAGACATATATACACCCCATATAAATTCATACGAGATCCATAAATTTGGCGAGG
>JAODPA010054020.1:0-35114 GCA_025585075.1 Nepenthes mirabilis
TATTTCCACCGTATTCTATTCCAACAATCAAACGTACCGTAAAAGAAATTATTTTTTAAATGCTACAAAATTAATAAATATTTAGTATCTGGAATTCTATCCGGGCAGTGTTTGTCTTTGTGATTTTGAAGAAAAATTTAATTTGTAAATTTTGATTAAAAAGAAAATATTAGAGTTTTATAATAATTAAGCATTAGAAAATGATAAATATAAGTAAAATGCATTGATTTCATTTGACCAGTTCTGCTGTGGACAATTCTCCCCACCACACAAATTCATTCAGTAATCATTGTCAACATACGAAAATATGGACTATGAGAAATGGCAGTGGGCACCATTCAATTCCAATTCCACCAAATCAGAATTTAACCATAATCAGCTTAGTTTTTATTTTTATTTTATTTTATTTTTGTACACATTGCTTTCTAGTAGACAAGCATTCTGAAACATTTATTTAACATAACTGCTATCCTGCAGCCAATCATAAGACGTTGCAATGACAAACCCAACAATTTTTTATATGAGAAATGTGAAGGAGTTTTGTTCTGAATAGTTTTGAATAATATAGTGTTCATTTATTTATTTTTTATATGAACCTATATACTAATACAGATAGATAAATTCATTTAGATTTTGATCTTTTATTGAAATAAAAGGAAATTTACAGTTTTGGAGGTGACTCACCTTACAACAGAACTTGATCAACTAAATAAACAGATTGCAGCTGCTACTAAATCACTTTCCTCATCCCATAAAATTAACAGCAGCCAAGCGACGCACCAAGAAGGTGAAATGAACGTAAGAGAGGACCATAATTTCAAGGCAACCTTTAGCACAACTACCGCCACAGCTTCCATGGATGGAGACTTCCTACATTAGAGGTCCAAAGACTGCACAAGTAATCTTCAATACTCGAATCCCCTATATAGGACTCGAGATGGGGAAAAATCAGGATGGTGAAAGTGGAAAAGCAATTCCTGGAGAAAGTGGAGACAGAGGGCCTGGGCCAAAAATTCCAGGCAGAGACGTAAGTGCAAAGGAGAAATTTGGGCTCAATGGCCGAGGAAACTGATTCCCAGGTGAAAGGAGAGGGTAAGGAGACCTAGGGGTTGGAGACAAAAGGTGAAGGAAACTACTTGGTGAAGGCAAAGCGATCGGAGAGATAGGCGACGGCAGAAGGGCAGGACTACGAGAAGACAAGGCTGGCATGGGTGGATTTGGGAGCAGACCAGAAAATGGCAGCTGTGCTAGGACTTGCCCTGGAACTCGTGGCTGCAGTTGCTGTTGAGCTTGAGCTTGAGCTTGGCTAGGTATTTGTGTCATCAAATGTGGCTGATCATGCGTCGGCCTATGTCCAGCATCATTAATACAGCTCTGAAGTTGTTGCATATAAGCTGAGATAGGAGACAACGTCGGGTTTGTCCAAGCTGAATTAGTAGTATTCGATGCATGGTTCAGCGGTCTAACAAAGTTATTTCCATAAGGAACTTGTGCTGGGGCCATAGCCAGGTTCTGTGAAGGAGGTGGAACAGGAGCTTGAGCTGGGATCATGGGCGAAATGGAAGGACGATTAATAGGTGTTAATGGGGGCGGTCTGTTCTTTTGCAATCGCATACTCGGTGGTTTGGGAGGAATATTGGGTGGCCTAGGCAAAGGTTCTTGTGAAGATGAGCCTGTCAGTTGCTGAACAATACACCTAAAATCATT
The DNA here is from genome assembly GCA_025585075.1 of Nepenthes mirabilis. Taxonomy (NCBI): domain Eukaryota; kingdom Viridiplantae; phylum Streptophyta; class Magnoliopsida; order Caryophyllales; family Nepenthaceae; genus Nepenthes; species Nepenthes mirabilis. The sequence continues at coordinate 1,708 of JAODPA010054020.1, forward strand.
CTTGCTAACGTTGTAAACTTGGGATTGAGGTTGCTGCCTCGTAGAAGCATTACTATTGCCACTATTAACAAAATTGGATTGGTGTAATGGAGACTTTCTAATGTTCTTGCTAAGCTTGTTCACGGCCAAAAATTCATTAGGCCTATTCTTGCTCTCCATCTCAAGAACTTCTGCGCAAACTCAACTAATCAATATAATTCAAGCGTTTCTCGACTATCCACCAAGTAAAACTGTTCCAGAATGTCAGAAGAAGCCAAGATATTCGAGTAAAACAGCCCAAGAGTCACCATAAATTCTTAATAAAGCGCCATGGCCGAAAGATATGATGTTTGAGAGGCAAAAACCTTACCCTTTCTCTTGTGAACGCAGTCAGAAGCGAAAGATCCAGCCTGCATAGTTTTGAGCACCAACTTCACTCAAAATTCTCTGTAATCGATGAAGTCATATCAATTGTTTCAAAAATCAAATGAAATCTTCAAATGGGTGAAGAGTAATTGAAAAGCGGAGAAGTAATGACCCCCCCAAGGAGATCCCGTACTCGAGCAGAGGAACACAGAACAGTACGAAGCGTGTACGAAATATAACAGAGGCAATTAACGGAAGAGAACACGGACTCGGACGCTCACCGATTTTGAACATACGGCTTCGGCTTCTTCTTTTTAGTTCTCTCTCCGGAACGTCAACTCCGCAAGGAAACTTCGATGGATATGACGAGGAAGAAAGTGGAAGATGGAAAACCCTAGAAATGGGGTTGAACGTGGAAAGTTGACTAGCGTACGCGGAAGGGATAACGATGCCTCAGACAATAAAAATTACGGCCCTTTCATCCAGTGATCAACTGGTGAGGGTCATCACCGCTTTAGCTAATTGTTTCCCTGGCAGTTGGTTTTCTCGCATTCCCTGGATTGCTCGCACGCATCTTGTTGGATAGATTTGAAAGAAACGGTGAAGGAGACAAAAGTGCTGTATGCATAAAAAAAAAAACCTTGTTGGGGTGAGAGAGGCTCGAACTCTCGACCTCAGGGTAACTCAGAAAGCTATGAGACCTACGCACTAGCCAACTGCGCCACCACCCCTGATGCTGCCACTATTGCGTTGGATTATAAAATAATATCAAAAAGAAACTTTCAATTCGAATCCAACATTTTGAATTTGAACGCACTAGTGAGGTAGTTGGAAGTTAAATTAATTAAGAATATAAAAATTGGCAAAAAATGGTTTTTAAATGTTGGACAATGATTGTGTGTGCGTCACATAAATCTATCATTACTAAATACGCCTATAAAATCATCATCTAAAATGTGTCTATGTAGACAATAAAAAGGTTGATTGGAACCAAATATGGAACATAAATTCTATTTCTATCAATGAGAAAAAAAATTATTATTGAAATAAATTAATATAAAATTATTTCTATTTGTAGTATTTTTTCGGGTATAAAGCTAAAATTAGCCTAAAAGTTGATATTTTTTCTAAACTTTCACTTGAAGCATTTCACATGATATCACAGTTTAACTTAATTTGTATTATAGATTATATTCCCCTTTCTTGAAATATGTCTTGGATACCTTAAAAAAATATAGCATCTATTTACCAATTTATTTCTTCGTGTGTATATTAGTATGAATGAATCAATCATTTAAGATATTCTAAAACATATTTGATGTGTCCTAAATTCAAACTTCGAACAAATTCTAGTCGAACTAGTCCGTCGGATTTCAGTCACTGTCTTTTGAGCTTGGAATCCTACACACTATAATTTTAAATAAAAGGTCAGCTGGCGGCGGGATTTGATCCTATCGAAAATACTCTGACGCTCAAATCAATAAATAACCTTCTGAAAATAAGAAGGTGAATGTAGATAATGCAAAGATGAGTGCGGGTGTGGGGTTTGAGAATGATGGTGGAGGTGTACTCGTAGAGAGAGTGGCTTTGGTCGTGGATACTTGTGGAAAGCGGTTTCTTTAAGTACTGAGCTCATAGAGAACTAGTAATAGAGAGAGAAAGCGTTGGAATGCTTAAGAGTTTCTGTTAGTTCGAGTATGCAAGATAGCGTGCTTATGAAATGGGTTTCTATGGTTTTTTATAGTCATGGGCATCCGTTATCTTCCTTAGATGGCGAGGCGGGATGTTCGCCTTTAGTGGAGATCGTTGCCTTTCCTAGTATGGGCGCGAGTACCATTCTGGGCTGCAACGGCGAGAAAGAAGGAATCACTTCTTTCTGTGGAGATGCTGCGCACAATGACCATTAGGACATCCTCTGAGGATCGTGCGATGATTTGTGAGCCTTCCTTTTAAGATGTGCTCTGATTATGGGAGATTTTCGTTATAGATGAGATTGCCTTTCTTGGAGGTACAGAGAATTAGGGCAAACGACAGTTGAGGCTTGAGAAAGTGCGCTTGGGCTGATTTTGATTTGGACCGCATTTATCTTGAGCCTCGTCCAGCCTACTTGTTACATTCTTCCGATCAACAGTAGTGTTGATCATTCTAAGGATAAATGGGCCTTTATCGATTCTGGGCTACTTAATCCTTTTGAGTCAGCCGACTACTAATGTCCCCATCAATAGCCCCCGTGCTGGTGGCTTGAGTTTCGGCCTCCAGCATGTTCACAAGGGGACATGACCGTCTGTGTTGTCTCCTCAGGCTTGTCTTAGATTCTCTTTTCTACTGTTCCTAGCGTGATTCCCCTACCATTTGGATTCTTCACAGATTTGCCAACATTGTTACCTTTTGGCATTTAATACTTCTATTTGTATTATAAATTGGAAAGCTTTCGATGTTCATCAGCATTGCCTTTTCACAATGCTTGGTGTGATGTCACAGGAGCTCGACTCTGTTGGGAAGCTTGCTGCCCCAACTGCTAGTTTGGAGCTCAAGTAGTTCGTGCTCTCTAGCGCTGCCGTTTTGTGTCAAGAAGTTTGAACTTTTTTGGTCGCCTCTTTTCGTGTTGGATGCCGCTTTGGTCACATCTTTTCGCGGGAGTGGCAATTATCAGGATTTGGATATGGGTTTGAGCCTTCCCACATTCAAATCTTGATAACTGTTTTTAAGTGTTGAGAACCTCTCACGCAACTCTCCTCTTCTTCCTAAGAGTACTGTCATGTATAGACATATGATGGCCACGTAACTTATAAAGAGGAAGTTAATGAGAAAATTTGCAATTGTTTTTGTCTCTGTCTTTTGTTATCATGCATATTTTACTATTTTATATTTTTTGCTCCGAATCCGTTGATCGTGTCGTTTGAATCTAATAAGTGGAGTAAAAGTGAATGCTGACCAGATTTATTGATCATAATGCCTAATTTCGGAGAACGGATAGGAAGTGAGGGTTGACCGGATTCATTGATTATAATGATTGAATCCGAAGAACTGAGAGAACGTTGACCAGATTTATTGGCCGTTGTACTAGAATCCTAAGAACAGAGTGGAAGCGAATATTGATCGAATTCGTTGACTGTAACGTTTAAATCCGAAGAATAGAGTGGGAGTGAACGTTGACCGGATTTATTGATTGTAACGTTAGAATTCGGAGAATGACGTGGGTTAAGTTTGATGCGTCATTTCGTTATGCTGCCGGAAGGGCAATTGAAGGGTTGTAGAGCCGTTTCGGGACTCATGCTGCTCCGAGTGACCTGTTGCCTTCTACCACGTGTCACCGCGTAGGGCAGTTGTGATCCCAACAATTAATTCACCAAAGGATACAACTTAACCACGCTCTCTTCAGAATCGACACGTGTCCACTACTATTGCCATGCCTTTGCGAGGTGCTGCTTCTCTTCAGTAGTAGTGGTCTTTATAAAAACGACACGACAGTTCAAACTTTCCTTGCCCTTTTTTTCTTCAGAACATCTCAAGTCTTCGTCTTTCCTTTCTGTTATGCTTCCATAGCACATTCAATTAATGAAATTTCCTTAGTCATTTCTCTCAATGAAGTGAGAGAACTCTACATTCAATACAACATCCCATCCCATATTATGTTCTCGATTTCTGGGGAGCTAGATTGGGATTGGTCTACTTCGGTAGGCCACGTTGCTATCTACAAGGCTCACTTGCGAAGTGGGCTTCGTCTCCCGGTCCCAGAGGAACTTCTTCGTATTTTTACAGAGTTTTGCGTTCCTATTGTACGGCTTCATGCGAATGCTATGCGTTATCTTTGCTTGTTTTGCATATTTCTCCATCACCACTCATGGCTACTGATGGTGGAGGCTATAAGGGTCATGTTTCGCTTTACTCAGAGCGGGGACTGGATTTTACTTTCTTCCACGGAGCTGCGCATCAGTGGAGCGATCTATGAGTCGATCAAGAATTGAAAAGACCAATTCTTCTTCATGCGAGTTATTGAGGGCTGGCCCCTGTCTAGGGAATGGGGCAATGTTCCCGAAGACTTTATCGGGAAGCCCACTAAAAAGAAGGTGGAGGCTGTGGGGTAGCTGCTACAGTTGTTGAGGGAACACCTTTCTGAATTCAGGAGGGATCACCTGGTATACCGGAAGGAGGTCAAGAGAGCTCGCTAGGGTCCTCCCTCACCGGTCCAAAAATTCAAGTTTCCACCACCGACTGCATCACAGCCTAAGAGGAAGGCTAGGGCTCTCGCCATTGGCAATTCTCCCAACAGCCCTAGGAAGAAAAGGGCGGTGCTAGTTGTGGCTTCCTTCTCGTCCTCCACCGAGCCAGATTACCGTATGGCAGGACGATTGGCTAGAGTTGGGGAGCATTCTGGGGTGGAGACCTCTGCTATTACTTTAGACTTGGGAGTCATCGAGGGAGTTGCCATCGGGGAGCTTATAGTTGTGCCATCGCTACCGGGTGATTTGGTGGCACAGGCGGAGTTGGCGCCTGACGTCAGAGAACTGGTGGAGCCAGCCTTCGAGCCGCCTGTAGAGTTGGTGGAGACTGGTGAGGTCAGTCTCTCCACTTCTCTACTTCCGGAGGCCACGGCTGGCATCGAAGCTACTCCAGCAAAGGTTCCTTCTAGTGGAGTTGGGGCTGCAAGTGGAGAGAGGATTACTCCGGAGGTGGCCCCTGCAACCACGCAACTCGGCCTTCTGGCTGGTGCATCAAGGGAACTCTCGTCATAGAGCTCGGGGTCACCGGGACCGGCGAGGAAAAAGAAGACACGCAAGTTGTACACGATAAGCTCTTGAGAGGAGTTTCTTCTTTCTCTTAATTCTGCCGGCTTGGATTGACTTGTCTTTGTTCTTGTTTTGTTGGGATTGCAGGATCAGAGGATCCTTGGTGCAATGTCGAAGGGCTTGTGCCAATGGAATGAGATGATTGTGGAAAGGGAGAACGAAATTTTTCAAATGGCGGAGCTCCTTTGCTGCTCTAATGCCCTCGCCACTGAAGCCCAAAAAGATAGGGATGAGAGTGTCGCCCAGGCCCTAAGATTCCAAGAGGAAAACGCTACCGTCAAGATCGAGTTGAGAGAGAGGCTGGGGAGCTTGGAGGCTCGGGCTACCAGGGCTGAGCGTTAAGTTGGCGAATTTCGAGGGAGAGTCCCTATGACAGAACGGGTCTTAATTTCTATATGATCCTCCATCAGATAGGGTCAGAATAAAATCATAAATTTAAATCCTTAATTTCTACAGAAAATTTGGTACAGTTTTATCTAAAATTGGATGAAAAATCCAAATACACAACCTGTATTAAACAATACGTACATGCACACAACTAATCCAAAGTAATACAATTCATCCTACAACATACATACATCGGATCATAAGGCCATATCCATCCATGACTTTAACATAATCCTATCCACTAAATCAGAAACATATACGAGATGCTGCCTAGGACCTGCACAAAATCCATAAAACATATAGTGGAAACAACTATATAAACCTGCGGAAGCATATTTTCTATTTCATCACATGCATCGCATACATTTCATATACCAAATCTATATACACAGAATTCATATACAAAATCATGTATTTACATTTAAACTGTTTTCTTTAAAGTCTCCAAAATACTTCAAGTCTCCAAAAGTCTTCTGGCTAAATTTCAGATTACCCTCTCTCGTCTGGTTTCAACTCTACGATCTCATCTGGAGGGAAAAATAGTAAACATTGAGCCAAAACCCAACAAGATACCAAATCATGCAGAACGTAATACTTTCATATAGAATATATATTCGATAAGACAGAGTACTATGATAATATCAGAAAAATAGAGCATTCATGTGATCGGGTTTCAATAAATCATAATTCAAGCTTTCCTGTAAAACATAACTATACTGGAATAGAAATCACGATAATCAAAAGAACAGAAGTATTAACGGAAAACAAGAAGGGTGCATAGTTCTATTTGAACAGGTGCAGAAATCTATGAGACAGTTCCAAAGTTAATTTGTTCTCAGAAAGTCCATGTTCATTATTCTAATGACCAATCTAGTATTCTCTACTAGCCGCAGGGTGAATAATTGAGGACAGATTGTGTTCAATCCGCTCAATTAAAGGCCGATAGTTCGATATTTCGATAGTCTCATGGTTCCGATAGTCCGATAGTTATCCTCGATTACCACAACCATAATATTTTAAGACATGCTGGAGAACCTCATCTAACCGTTCAACAGTCTAGGTCCGTTTTTTCTTACAGATTAGCTTAATTCGATACATTTGTTCGAAATTCTATAATCAAAATCATCATATTCCAAGGCCAAAATCCAATTTTCATCAGTCACTCTTTCAAAGGTTTCCATAATTCGATAATACAGTTCCATGCGGGGTTTTCAAATACAAATCGTTCAATAAATGATATAGGACAACAATTTACGTTCAAATCATCAAAATTCCGAGTTTCTGATGAAAACTTCCCAATTTTCATTCTAGGGTTCTGGGCAAAATTCTTGGACAGTAATCGGGCACCAAACGCATATTTATTCATAAAATTGATTCTATAATTCCAATTACCCATACAAAACCATGCATTTAAACCAAAACCCCCCAATTTTCGAGCTAGGATTTACAATATACAGTTTAGACACGAATCGGAGGTAAAACGTGAGCCAAATCATAAAATTGGAGCTATCGACCACAATATATATATGTAAACATGAACTTAATCGGAAAATCATGAGATTCATCAAGTATTCATGCCAAATATTATAGAACAAGGCTTTCGGAGCATAAACGATAACATTGAGATATTAAAACGCTGTAAAAACGAAATATAACATTCGATGTATACTTGCCTGAACCCTATCTACCGTTATTTTTACCCGAATCAGAGTGGAACGCGCGGATTCCTCTTCTCCTCTTTCCCTTTCCCTCTTCTCTCCTTCTCCTCTCCCGTGGAATGCCAAATAGCTGAAGAAAATCGCGTTCGCCCTTTTATATGTGGTTAGGCGCTCGAGCGGTAGGCGCACCGCCTTGTCAACACCGTGCCTAGAGCACTCGTCGAGCGCACTTCGAGCGGGAGGTTTTGTTTTTTGCGCCCCATTTGCGTTTGAGCGCCACTCGGGCGCGGGTCAGGCCCGCTCGAGGCTGCAACAAGTCTATTTCGCTTTTTCGCCATCCGGAACTCGTTTTAACACTTCTAACCCAATTCTTTGCATCCTTGAATCCTAATTTTGATTATATAATATTAATAGGCCATGATTATCATAATTTAAAGTCCGGGATCTTATTTACGTAATAACATTTCTCGGTTTATAACATCGATTCCCGATTTTACCAATTCCGGATCTTTGAGCTTTTAATCCAATTTCTCCCGTTACTTTTGACCCTAATTCACTTATTTCAATTTAATTACCTTTCGATTACCATATTTTGAAAATCTAAGACCTCTCCACCCATATTAATCATAATTTGGAAATCGGTTCTTTACAGGGCCTAACTTCCTCTTTTACTTCCAAACTCACCTCTTTCACATTCTAAGCCCAATCTTTGATCATCATCGACTTAATTACATTCTAATTATCATATTTTAGGACTCAAGTCATCATACTTTTCCTCACTTATAGAAATTTTATCCTCGAAATTTAATAATCCTCAAATCTCATAATTGAGAGACCTTCCTAATATCCCCAAATTATTTTCAGATTAAAGTGGTTACCTTGAAAAACCTTAAATTTCCTAGCTGTTCCGATCTTTAGCACCTGACTCGTTTTGGACTTATCTAAATTCATCAAACCCGAAAGCAAACCCAACTCATTAACTATTTTGCGACTTGTTTCCAAGCATTAAACAGACTACAAACCTTTCTATCTATGCTAAGTCTCAAGTTTGGAGCATTCTCCTCAATTTTTGAAATTTCAAATCCTAACATACAAGGTCTAATCGTCCGATTACCATTTCCATCATAACGAATGTAACCTAACACTCAATCTCTTTCATCAAGCTCCTCTAAGATTTCAATATGAACCTCAAATCATAATTAAATTTTCAAGGTAGTATATTTTACATCCTCCTTATTCGTTTGCATGTTTTCAATCTGACATTTTCAAGAAACACATATTCCCTATTCTGGGACACCCAATTAATATGATAGCTTTAATTATTCTGATCTCAAGATATTCGTATCATGAAAAGAATTTTTTTTTTTTTACAAAACCTTATATCACATTAAAACTAAAACAATAATTATATTATCTCTGAGGATTCGGCATAATGTTTGACCATTACTCAAAATCTCAGGACTCCAACACTTAACAACCTCAAATCTCAAAGTCTAAATGCTAAGTAACCTCAAATCTTATTGGCATACCGATAAGCTAATAAATTAGACTTGATCGCCTCTTCCAAAGCTATAATGAGTGGATCGCCTTTTGTCCTGAAATAAACCATAAGAATTTCTTACTTTAAAATTTCATAGTTCTAACATTGTTAATATGTTTTCTGTTTCCTAACTTAGGAGCGCGATATCTTATTTCCCAAACATTCAAATTCACTTGTAGTTTACTCTTTTGCATTTCTTATGAAGCACCAAGGGCATTTCAAGTCCAATAATTCCTAACTTCAATTATCTATATTAAGTTTGCTTCCATAACGATATTAAGGCCTATCTTCATAACCTTTTAACGGATTAATCTACTAACAATTTTCTAGGGTTACCACGTCATCACAACTCAACTACTTTAATCCTTAAAGTATTTAGATCAGGGTCATTTTCATCTCCGAAGCAATTCTATAAATTTCCAAATGGGGACTTCCAATATCAACCATCGATCTTAACATTTATTCTTCGAGTTCCCCCTATTTCACCTCCTACTCTTAGATCCTCAAAATACTAATTCCTTTTAAAAACATTATCCACAATTCCTCAAGGCAATGGCCTCATCGCACCATTCCAATTATGGGTGAAACAATTTCAACCCACAAACCCCTCCCCCACTTTGCTTGTGGGTGATTTTCTATTGATGTGGACTAACAGAATCTCAACTTTTTTCAAGAGCATTAGTAAATCTCACTTCCCAAAGGTCTCATAGTATTCTTAAAAACATCCAAACAATGCTTCTTTAATTTCTTACATATTTCGTAGAGACAATGACAGTTTTATCTCATCTCCAAACCGCCCATTCTTCTTACCCACTATGTTGATCAATTAATCAATTATTTCCTCCTTCCATCAATACACAACCCATCAACTCCTCAAGTTGGCATTTAATTGCCAGCTATCCATATTCCACAAAATTCACAAAGAACACATAATGCAATCATAGAACAATCAAGAATCCTCGAGACAATGGGGGCATATCATGCATTTTATGAAAAAATTTAGACAATACACAATTTCCAAATCAATTAAGACAGAAATCAAAATTTCACTAATAAGGAAATACCTCTATCCGCCTTTGGGGGTATCTCAGGGTTTCGTACCATCACCGCAAATGCCCTAGCTGTAAGAGCTGACTTCTTTACTTCCGACCTTCTTGGCAATGAGCAATCTTTCATCAGATGACCCATCTTCCTATAATTATAGCACGCTCCCATCGCTTTATAACAAGGTATAGCACGCCTGTGGAACTAACTTGTCCTTTTGGATCCGGAGTTTGTATGGTCCATTCGGCATAATGGTCGAAACAAGGAATGGACCTTTCCGATTCAAGGAGAGTTTGTTTCAATTAGTTATTTTGCCCGTAGCCTCTATACTTCGTAAGACCAGATCTCCAACTTTGAATTGCCATGCTTTTACTTTCTTATTGTAATAGCGGCAATTCATTATTGGTAGGTAGTTGTGCATATTCTGGCTGAGTCGTGGACTTCCTCTAACAAGTTTAGATTTTCCCTGATCTTTTTGGAGTTGCCTTGCGGGTTGAATGTCTCAACCCTAAGACTTAAAAATCTGATCTTGACCAGGATCATAGCCTCAGTCTCGTAGTAGAGGTTGAAGGGTGTCTCAGCAGTTGGTTCCTTAGAGTTGTCCAGTATGACTAAAGCACAGAGGGCAGTTCGGCGACCCAAGAGCTTCTTGCGTCCTCCAGCTTGGTCTTTAAACCGTACAACAGCATCCGGTTAGTGACTTTCACCAGTCCATTTGCCTAGGGGTACGCCACCAAAATGTGGAGCGCTTCCCTGAGAATTAGGTTCCGTTATCAGTCACAATGATCTCGGGAACTCCAAATTTACTTACTATGCTCTAGCAGACAAATTTCATAACGTTATGCTTGGTAATTTTGGTTAGCAAGGTGGCTTCAACCCATTTAGTGAAGCAGTCTATACTTGTGATGATGAATTTTTGTTGGCTAGTTGCAATGAAAAATGGGTTGAGAATATCGAGTCCCCATTGCGTGAAGGGCCAAGGTGCCTAGAGGGCTCTCAACTCCGTAGGCGATTGGTGGTGAAGATTGCCATGGAGCTGGCAATTCTCGCACCTCTTCACAAATTCTAAGGCGTCTTTTTTTATCGTTGGTTAGTAATATCCTTAGCGTATATCTTGAAGGCAAGGTTTTTGCCGTCAATGTGCGATCCACAGATCCTGATGTGGACTTCGCTCAATACATAGTTGACCTTCTAGGGAATAAGGCACTGGAGGTACAAAGTCGAGTACCCTCGGTGGTATAATCATTCATCGGCTACAGTGTACCAACTGGCCATCTTCTTGATCCGCTTGGCTTCGTTTTCACTCTTTGACAGGGTACCATCCGCAAGGTATCTCCAATGGCATGTCATCCAATTTTCGCTGTCAGAGACCTACATCGCTTCCTATTCCTCTATGCTAGGAATGCCTAAAACCTCCCGCATGTTCCTTGAGTACTGCTTTGAATTTTCAGCCATCATCGTTTTTGCAATATGATCGGCCTTTCAATTTTTAGTCCTGGGGATGTGGACCAGGTTAAACTTGTCAAGCCTTTGGATCATGCTCTTCGTCTTAGCCAAGCATTTGGCCAGGAGAGGGTTGTATGCTTCGAAACTCCTGTTGATCTGGTTAACGATTAACTTTGAGTTGTTATAGATAGTCAAACACTTAGTTGAGCACTATTTGGCTAGTCGCAATTCGGCTAACAGGACTTCATATTTTGCAACATTGTTGGTGGCTGGAAAGCCGAATTTTAGTTAGTACTTCACCACAAACCCGTCTGAGGTCCTTAAGACCACTCCAACCCCGCTGCCTGAGTTAGTAGACAAGCCATCCACGTTAAGGATCCAATCTGGCTCCTTCGGATGACGATCTGTGTTGATAGTGCAGTGTTTATCCAGATTTAGAGGTATGAGATCGGTGGCCTCTCTAGATTGCGCCTCTTGCAAGGTAGCCTCATCTCGATGGTCTATATCCTCTGCTTGCCCTTCCCTGCTGCTAGGGGCGATCTGGGACATGTAGCATCTTCGTCCGTTTATTTGATCACCCAACCTTCACCAATATCGCAAGTTGTTGAAAATTTCATCTTCAAGTGCGGTTTTGAAGTTACAGCTCCGCACACTACCTACCATGATCGGACTAGGATGGCGTTGTACATAGAGGGCAAGTTGATAACCAAAAAGGTGAGAGTATGGCTCGCCATTCTATGATACTTGCCCAGGGTGACCTCTAATTGTATCGGCCCTTAGACGGTTATTGATTCATTATTATTAATGAAAACTCATTTCAATTGGTAGTCGAGCGTACTATTCGAAACGAGCGTAAATATAATCAGGGGATCTGAATTGAGGGAGATTACATGCGTTATATTATTATTACTAAAACTAATGACATCTTTCCCCACTCTCTACTTCTTGCGTTTGTCCAGCTTCTCCTAGTGATTGATTAGGTGAGCTTTGGTAGATCGGATGGTTACCACGTTGACCACCCCAATTGTTACCCGGTTCCTCGACTTCAACTGACTCGACCCGTCACCACCTGAGGTTCCGGAGGTCTGCCCAGGGTTCCTTAGGAACTTTGTGAGGTTGCCCCAGCGGATCAACTCTTTGATCTCCCATTGCAGCGACTTGCACTCTTCCATTGTATGTCCCGGAGATCGATAAAAATTACAGTACCTGGCTGGATCTCCTCCCTCCGTACTCTTCAGTGGCTTTGGCCACTTAACAAACTTTTTCCTAAGGATTTGCATGATGACGTTTGCTCGTCTGTCATTTAGCAGGGTTGGGTTGACAGACCTGTATTCCCTCTGCGCGGGTGGCTTTGTCCTGAGTTGCTCCCTTCAGAGGTTGTCACTGCCCCCATTTTTACTCTTTTCCTCCGTCGGGAAAGAGCGAGGCTGGTCGGTCTTCTCCGAACCCTTTGCCTGATTGGCTTCTTCAGTGGCCACATAGGCCTGAGTAATAGCTTCCGCTTCCCGAAAGGTTTATGGATTTTTGTAGGTCTAGTGCTTGAAGAAATCGCCTAGCCTTAGCGTAGAGATGAAGCTGCTAAGCTTCACTTCTTAGGTGAGTTTGAGGATTCTCAGAGTTTCAGCCGCAAACCGCTCCAAGAATTTTCTCGAATTCTCGCCCAGTCTCTACTTGATGTGGACAAGGTGCCCCAGCTGCTTTTCTTTTTGGAAACTGAAAGCATATTACGCCAGGAAGAGATCAGTGAGATCCCAAAAGCTCCGGACAAAATTCAAGAAAAGCCAATAAAACCAGATCCGAGCGTCCCCTTTCAAGGTGAGGGGAAAAATTCGGTATATTGATGCCTCCTTCAGGCCCTCGAAGTTCAGAAGGGTGTGGGCGTGATTCAAATGGTTCATGGGATCAGTGCTCCCATCGCAGGGATCGAGGGCAAGCATCTTGAATTTTGGTGGTAACGGTTGGGTCTGGATCTCCATGGTAAATGGAAATCTCTTCAGATCGGTCGCGTGCTCGTCGTTGTTTTTGAACATGTGGTTCCAAATCTTATGAACTTTTTCTTCCACCTAGGAGACATTTTCAAATCTTTTGGAGCTGATGTAGGCCATCAATTTTATTTTTCTGCGGTGCGGTGCGTCATTGATCGGCTACTGCCACTTATGGATCAGATGAGTCCCGAGGAGCCCTCCTGTACGGGAGGCCTCTGTTCATCCCGGGAATACCAGGGATTCCTTCTTTCTGAACTCTCATCAGGAGTCCCACGGCCCAAGCGCCCTTCAAGCCTTGAGCGGCTCTAGGTGCTGAAGGCCACTTGGATGTGAGATTTGCCTGACCTTGAGGTCTTCTTGGTCGACCTTTTCCTCCTCTGGTTCCAACGCCTGGAGGCTGGCATGGGGGTTGAGGAGAATCGAGCCCCCTATTTCTTCTTGCCTTAGCGTGTGTAGAGCGTTTGGAGTACTTGAGATATCTTAGTCATCTGCTCCACCATAGCCAGGAAGATTAGAGCAGGCTGTTCTTTGACTCGACTACCAGCTGAGTAGTCATGGTTGGGAAAGGAGGCTTCCTTGGTGAGAACGCTAGCTTGAGCCATCATATTTACCATTTCATCAGATAATACTTGGTTTAGGAGAAGTAGTTGGTCGGCTTTTCGTCAAAATTCCCATAGATGGCACCAATGATGTGTCATAAATCTAAATTTTGAATAGATTCAGATTGAACAAGTCTATCGAATTCCGGTCATCGTCCTTTGAGTTTGGGATCTTATATACCACAACTTCAAAAGAGATGTCAGGTGATGGAGGGATTTGGATCCACCGAAAATACTTTGATACTCAAATTAGTAAACGGTCTTCTGAGAATAAGAATGTGAATGTAGAGAATATAAAGATAAATTTCAGACGCGGGGTTTGAGAATGATGGTAGAGGTGCACTCATGAAGAGAGTGGCTTTGGTCGTGGATGTTTGTGAAAAGCGGTTTCTCTAAGTATTGAATTCGTAAGGAACTAGTAATAGAGAGAGAGCGTTGGATGCTTTAAAGTTTCGAGAGCTTGCCTTTCTTGAAAGTGCGAAGAATTAGAGTAGACGACCTTTGAGGCTTAAGAAAGTGCGTGTGGGTTGATTTCGATTTGAGCCGCATTTATATTGGGCCCCGTTTGGCCTACTTGTTGTGCTCTTCCGGTCAACGGCAGCGTTGACCGTCCCAGAAATAAATGGGTCGTTATCAATTTTAGGTCATTTGACCCTTTTGGGTAGACCCACTACTAACGTCCCATCAATATTAAAATGTTATCCTATTAATATTATTTTATAAAAGATGTTAAGTAATAAAGAACCCAAATCCCACCTACACAATAAAAGCTCCCATATGTAAAATTCATGGAGGAAAGAGGCAAGATATCGATTAATTGCTTATCATCATTTATAAAGACACAATTTACGGACTATAAACATGAGAAACAGATTAAAAAAAAAAAAAAAATCCACCAGCGTATTACAACGTCGTCAATCGTTCAGCTCCCCTGTTTCCTTTTCATGTCGATGTGATCCAAGCACTCGAAGCTCCAATCCCTTCTCATCCCGCCGCTCCTCAACAACTTCGGCTCACTGATCTCTTCTCCGTACTCGACAATTTCAGCGCTGCCATTTCTACGACGATCGGGCTTCACTTTATTCTTCGTCTTTCCAAAAGATCCCGCTTTCTCGTAATACGGTGGTGGAGTTAAATTTCCTGACCAACTCCTACCCGCCATCGCTTTGCAACAGAGAACGCCATTTGTTAACCTTCTGCTGTCGTCCGAGTTTGTCCTGTGCAAAACTTGGCAATTCAGGCAATTCAGACTCATTGTTGTTGTGCTGAAAGGATGAGAGGAGACTACGATGCTAAGAGGGTTGTGTGAAATCCGGGTTTGGAATTTCTTTATATAAAGTTGAAGGGCGTGATGGATGATTGAGGAAGAGAGATATGGGAAGGTGGAACATTTTTGGTTGGCGTGAAGTTTAATCTCGGTAAATTGTGGGAGGACGACGGCCACCCACATACAACTTCTTAGAAGAAAAGACATCGAAATAACAGCTCGACCAGTGCCAAGTATGGGATGGTTTCAACTATTTATTTGCCAAAACAAGGTTGCATTTTCTTAATTAAAATGCGATTAAATATGGCTAGGGAAGCCATGTTTTCTATTCCATTGTGTTTTAAATGGGTAGTTGGTTACCATTGTGTTAGGGTTATTTTTATAATTAGCATATTCCATGACTATATTTAATTATGTGTTGATATTGAGTTGCATTCATTGAAATGTTGTATCAACTTATTTTTGTAACTGTCCGTTCCTGAGTTCCAAGAGCATCATGCCTGCTAATCGCTCGAGCTCCGATTCCAGAAGCCCCGCGCTTGCCGTGTGCTTACCATCCGCTCGAGCCCTGATTCCAGTAGCCTCGTGCCTTCCGTGCGCTCGTCGGGCGCTCAAGCCTAACATCCAGTAACCATCCACTTGAAACTCGCTACCTTCTTGCTCGAGCCCCGATAGGGTTTCCTCTTGAAACCCTAGGTGCGCTCACTGCATTCGAGCGCCGAGGCAATGACCATTTTTTTAAATGCGTTTTTTGAGTTCTCTATAAATTTTCTCATTCTTTCAGTTGCCCTAACTTTTTTACGAAAGCATTTTGGAGCGCCAATCTTTGAGAAAACTTAAATTTTTACTCCATTAATTTTACTCTAATTGAGAAAATCAAAATTATATTATTGTGCTTCATGTGCTAACGGGTTTTCTCATCACCTTCTCTTTACCAATTCAACACTTCTACCCTTTCACCTTCATTGGCGATGTAGGTACTGTGAAAAAAAGGATCCAATGGTGTTTGCTACTTCAAGCAGTTCGAAAGATAGGATTGACGTAAAAATTAGAAGGTGTCCGGTTTCATTACTGTGGGTAAATCTAATGAGTTCCTTGGTAAGGATTATAAGACGGGAGTAAATCAGCTAGGTTAGTGCGTCTGTACCACATGATTTGTAAGTTAATTTTTATAGTGGATATCTTCTCTGGCTGTTGAAATTTGAAGAGCTTTTCTCAATTACCATGGGTATTGAGTTTTTCCTTCGTCACAAAAAATTATCTCTTTTTACTATTAGTTTTTCTCGTATACGTTTTATGCATATCATTATTCTTGGCATCTAGATATAAATATTCTTTACGTGTATTAAATATTTAATTTTACACTACTTTCTCTAATGTATCAATGGGTTAAAATTTTGTTATGTAATTTGGGATAAATCGGTCCTTTTAATTAGTATTAGAGACTCACCCCGATCCGCGATCCCGATCTAAATGCATACCAGTCAATCACTGTCTATCCCTCCCTATTTTGATGAGAGCAATTATACATATTGAAAAGTACGTATGAGAGCGTTTCTCAAATTAATGAATGAGCAAGTCTGGACTAGTAACCAAATTAGGTGGACTCCACTCGAAAGCACCACCGGTGACGAACCAAAAGTATTATCTTTGTAGAGTAAAGAGGAACTTAATGCATGTAATTAGAATAGTAAGAGATTACATGCTATCTTTATGGCCTTTTTTTTTAAGAATTTAAATGTATTTCTATATGTGAAATATTGAAAGAGGCTTGAAACATTCTTAAAATTATCTACGAAAGAATTAAATTGGTTAAAAACTCTAAATTGTAGATACTCACAACTAAATTTGAAGAAATTCGGATGAAAGATGATGAAACATTTGATAAATTTTTTATAAAATTGAATGACATTGTTAATTCTACTTTCAATTTAGGAGAATAGATTCTTGAAAAAAGAATTGTTTGAAAAGTCCTGCAATTTTTGCCTGAACTATTTAGACTAAAGGTCATTACTATTTAAGATAGTAAAAACCTTGATAACTTAAAAATTGAAGAACTTGTTGGGTCCTTTCAAATATATGAATACACTATTCTTCAATCAAAAAGAAACAAATCAATTGTAATAAAAACTGTCAAAGAAGAGAGAGATCATCACTTGGATGAAGAGTCATGTAGTGATGAGGACTTTACTATACTTGTCAAAAATTTTAAAAAATCTTTCAAAAATAAGAATAACAAATGAACCTCCAAAAGTAATGGCTTAACTCAAAACTCAACTGAGAAAGAGAAAAAAGAAACCAAATACTTCAAAAGTAAGAAACCACAAGGAATCCAATACCATAAATGTCTCAGCTTCGATCATATCCAGACCGAGTACCCTAATTGTAAGCGACAAAAAGAAAAATCCTTAAATGTGTCCCTAACCGATATTGAAAATCATGATAAAAAATCCTCGGAATATGACGAAGTAAATTATATGGCCTTCATGACTTCCATTATAAATGGCGATGAAGATACTAGTACAAAATTAAAACAATCAGATTCTTCCTGTGAAGAATTAGATGATGAATTTGATGGCCTACGAGAAGTTTATGACAAATTATTTCGGGAATACTTAAAAGTAAAAAAGCTCAAAAAATCCCTAAATGAAAAATTAACTGAGATAGAGAAGGACAAAGCATAATTTACAACAAAACTGGAATGGTTCACTGTTGAACATCGCAAACTAGAAATGACGAATGAATCTTTACGTACTAAGATAAAATCTTTGGAATCAGAATTTAAAAATACTAAAAATGATACTATAAAATTATCAAGCGGAACTCAAAAGTTAGATGACATGTTGGGATTGGAAAAGTTAACAAGAAATAAAAAGGGCTTGGGCTATATTGAGAATGTATTTAAACTTGGTGTATATTTGAAACCTATCTTTGTTTCGGCTACAAAACCTCCGCTCAAAAATATGAATACCTCAAAAATTTCTAAAACCATATCTAAAAGTGTTGAGAATCGAACTGGGTCTAAATCCATGCCTAAACCTAAGAATAAAACGTTTGTAAATCAACCTGTAAGATCCTTACAAGCACTTGAATATAATACTTGTTTTCGACAATAATACAGAAAAGTAAATACCATCCCTAAGTTTGTGCCTACATGCCACACATTTGGACAAATTGGGCACATTCATTCCCGTTGTCACACTATGAATCTTCTGTACAACCAAAGATAAGAAATAAAAATAAATAAACTTGTTAATCACATTCAATACCTGAATGAACATGTCAAAAGGTTAAATCAGAAAGTGAATTCGGGGAGAAAAATTTGGATAAAGAGAAGTGAGCTGAAAAATTCTTCTAAAACATATTCATGCAATGTTGCTCATATTACTTTGAAAGTTCAAAATCAGTCTCTATAGTACTTAGATAGTAGATGTTCTAGACACGTGTAGAAATAAAGTCATGTTCTCCTCGATGTCAGACCATCTTGATGGGACGATTGTCTTTGATGATAGCGCTAGAGCTCCTATTCTTGGGCGAGGTCTGATCTATATCTCTGGACTCTCAAACCCGTATAATGTCTTGTATATCTCAGGGTTAAAATCTAACATCCTGGGCATTAGTCAATTATATGATGACAACTTTGAAGTCTAATTTTTTCAAAATAAATGTTGCATCTACGACACAAATGGCTTGATTGTCTTAGAGGGCAAAAGAACTCCCGACAATCTTTATGGTATCGAGCCAAACCACAATCTTGGATGCAACTCCACTAAAATTGATTCTATCGAATTGTGGTACCAACACCTTCGCCACTTAAATTTTAAAAATCTTGTTCAGCACTCCCGCACCAAATATATTGGCATTCGGCATCATTTCATTCGTGAGCTTATGGAAACTCGAATCATCTCACTGGAATATACTCCAACCGTTAATCAACTGGCAAACATCCTCACTAAACCCTTGGATAACGTGCGGTTTGAATTTTTTAGAGTTGCCATCCGTGTTTGTTTACCTATCGAGGAATGATGCATATTTATTTTTTTACCCCAAAACAAAAAAAAAAGCGCGCGTTATGTGCGCTGGCCTTCCATGGGCTTGAGTGCATGCTGCTCCCTCTTTATCATTCAGCGCGCAATGTGCGACTCGCAAACCCTGCTCTCTTTGTTCTCGCACAATTTTCACTCTTTCCAGCAGCTTCTCTCTGTCACCCCCTTCTAGATCTACCTTCTTTCCTCTCCATTACGGGCATCGTTGAGGTAATTTTTCTCCTTCCTCTCTATTTATTCCTCTGTGTTTTTTTTTTGTTTGCCATTAATGACAGTGCCAGCCCCTCTTCTCTTCGTTTTGGTTGGATCTCCTCATAGGTCTCCGTTCCCTTCCCATTTTGCTCCAATCTACCAGTTAGAGTATGGATTTGGTGCGCCAACCATGGATCTTGTGCGTCCCCTGTTTCCTGGTTCTTTCAAAGCCAATGGCGCTTCCCTAGCCTTATCCCGGCTGCACTCCCATGGCTGGGCATTACCTACCATGGATCCTACTTGGATTATCTCGCAAGTTGCCATGAGGCTCCAATCCCTGAGGCTAGCGGTGAGTGGCTGGAGCTGCTCCTGGTGTTTCTAGGCACTCCTGACGAGCACCTACTCCGTGCATGCCAAGCCCTATCTCGCCAGACTTGGCCTCCCTCACCTCACATCTGCACATGCAGCACCAAAAAAAAAAATAGGGGTAAAGAACATATACACACATATATATATATATCAACAAAGGTGTCATTATAACCCTATTTGGGTGTTCTTAAATTTTTTTTGTGTATTTCAGATGTCGGGCCCGCGCAAATCACTTGCTCGAAAATTGATCGGTAAACGCAATCGGCCGAGTGGGCTCTCTGCTCCCAATCGCTTTATTAGTCCCGAGACTAAGGCTTTGTTTTTCACCCACATGTCCCATCGGTAACTATCTCTTGAGCGAGAAGTTTGCCTTGACTCCCTCGACCCTTCCATCTCTTCTGTATTCACTGACCGTTGTTAGGAGACGGTCCTCATCGGGTTGATTGCTCCTTCTCTTTTTCTTATTCAAGAATTTTATTCAAACATTCATGAGTCTTCCTTCGATTCTTTCTTGACTTACTTGTGGGGGTGACACCTCCGAATTACTCCGGATGTGATTGCAAGGGTTCTTAGTCTTTCTCAGGTGACAAATTTTGACTACCCTTTCTTCCCATTCTCCAAGCCATACCCAAATGAGATCGCTACATTCCTTCATGGTGCCCCCATGGAGTGGCATGGGAGCTCTTTCAAGACTTCACTTCTCTCTCCTAGGCGCCTGGTCGTGAGTCGCATCATACTTACGAATCATTTTCCTATTTCTCACTTTTCCACCATTCCCATGGACAAAGGACTGTTTTTGTATGCTCTCTTGAGTGAGCAGCTTATTCATTTGTTGTCCCATATCTTTTCTCACATCCTCTCCCATTTCACCACATGTAAAGATGATAATCTTCCCCATGGGTGCCTTATTCAATGGCTACTTACTTGACTTGGTCTTCCTTTTTTCGATCTTATTTGTCTCTAACTTGCACGCCCTATCACCTGCACCACCTTTGCCCAGAGCCAATCCCATGCTCGTCGATTCGCAGAGGCTCCCTAGGAGCCGTTAGATGAGCCTCTCCCTGAGGTGCCCTCCTATCAGCCCGAGGGTGGACCATCTTACTCTGCCTCGTCCTATCCTGACCCCTCGGGTCTTGACCGTTCTACTCTTCCCCGGCACTCCACCTCTTCCTTCGCAGCTCTGATGGGTCAAATATCTCACCTTACTGATCACCTTGAGCGTCTCTATTCCTCGTAGGAGCGCATTTATGCGTCATAGTTTCAATTGTGTTTGGATATTGTTACTGTGTTTGAGCGTATAGATGCCCGCTTGGCTACACAGGAGGCTGAGCTTCAATGGTGGCGGCGTCATTATGGTCATCAGCCCTCCTGCGATTCTTCAGGCTCTGAGTGATGCCCTCTCTTTGGCTCTTCGTGACAAAAAGGGGGAGACCATTTGCTATTTTGATAGGGGGAGACCATATGTTTACTATTTTGATAGGGGAGACGGCATTATTTTTGTTTGGGGGAGATATTCTTATTTTTGTTAGGGAGAGTTCTTCTTGGATTTTTCAGGGGAGTTGTGATACTGTTCTTTTATACTGTGTATGTTGCTATACTCTACTGTATATGGTTATCTTCTTTTTATACTACTCTAAACATATTATATCTCTTTGTATTATATCTGTTTGTACTAACCATGATTGACCAAGCAACACAGCTATAGTATCGGTATGGCAGCTACAAGATCGACACAACAACTCTCATGTAAATTTTTATGTTTATTTGTATCATTTTTATTTCTCATTAGGTGTAGATTTTTATATACATGAGTTCTATCTGGGTGGTATTTGAACCGGTACTTCTCCTGTATTTTATTTTACATTATGTGTTTTGTCACGGAGTTGTCAAAGGAGAAGATTGTTAATATTATTTTTATAATTGACATATTCTATAATCATATTTAGTTATGTGTCAATATTGAGTTATATTCATCGAAGTGTTGCATCAATTTATTTTTGTGATTGTCCGTTCCTAGGTTTCAGGAGTATCACGTCTACTATTCGCCTGCTAACCACTCGAGCTCCAATTCCAGAAGCCCCACCCCTTCTGTGCGCTCACCATCCGCTCGAGCCCCGATTCCAGTAGCCCTATGCCTTCCGTGCACTCAAACCTAGCATCCAGAAACCATCCGCTTGAAGCTCGCTACCTTCTCTCTCGAGCCCCGATAAGGTTTCTTCTTAAAACCCTAGGTGCGCTTGCCGCGCGCTTGAGCGTCGAGGCAATGACCATTTTTTTAAACGCATTTTTCGAGTTTTTCATAAATTTTCTCCTTTTTTCAATTGCCCTAACTTTTTACAAAAGTATTTTGGAGCACCCTTCTTTGAGAAAACTTAAATTTTTACTCCATTAATCGTACTCCAATTAAGAAAACTAAAATTACATCATTATGTTTCATATGCTAACGGATTTTCTCATCACATTCTCTTCGCCGATTTAACACTTCTACCATTTTACCTTCGTTGGTGACGTGGGTATTGTGAAGAAGGGGATCTGGTGGTATTTGCTAGTTCAAGCGATTCGAGAGAGAAGATTAACATAAAAATCGAAAAGCGTCCGGTTCCATTGCCATTGGCAAATCCAATGAGTTCATTAGTAGGGATCAAAAGACGAAAATAAGTTAGTTAGGTTAGTGCGTTTGTACCACCCGATCTATAAGTTGATTTTCATAATGGATATCATCTCTAACCGTTGAAATGCGAAGGGTTTTTCTCGATTACTGTGGATATTGAGTTTTCCCTTCGTTATCAAAAATTGTCTCTTTTTACTATTACTTATTGTCTTATACGTTTTATACATATTATTATTCTTGACATCTAGATATAAATATTTTTTTACGTGTATTGAATATTTAATTCTGTATTGCTTTCGCTAATATATCAAGAGGTCAAAACTTTATTGTGTAATTTGGGATAAAACGGTCCTTTCAAATTGTATTGAGATTTTATTCTTACAAATTCTAATTAAGAAAATGTCCAACTTAATATTAAATAGGTTGCTTGAGTTTTTTAGAATAAACAAGATAAATAGCTTTCTAATTGATAAACATGTTCCTTATTAAAATATGAGAAATATAGGCTTTAAAAAATAAAGATAAATTGATACGTGTTCCATGGCCGCACCTTATAAATCGAAGGCGAGATGTTGCAGTTGTAGGGGAGAGGGGAGTTCTGTCAGAGGAGACAGAGGGGAAGAGGGAAAAAAGAGAAAGAGAGAGGGAGGGAGGTTGAGAGCGAGAGCTAAAGAGACTGAGAGAGAGTGACAGAGAGGGAAATAAAACCAGAAAAAGATTCGTATATTGCTTGCCTCCAGAAGGATGAACAGTATAACTATATACACCCAAGGTCCAGTAGAGTAATCAACAAATTGAGTGCCATGTGTGCAAGCTAACAGAAGTATAAAACTAACCATGTGTAGTAACAAAAGGGAAATAACAAAAAATAACATGTGTGTAAGAGTAGGGAGGCCTAACAAAAATAACCAAATATGATTTCTAAATTTAGGAGGCGGTTTGACGGTCCAAGAGCTTCTGTGTCCAACGTGGTCGGGAGAGGAGATACTACAGCTGCCAATGGTGAATTAATGAGCCCCGTACATTCGATGAGTAAATTTTTAATGGTGTATCGATGAGTTAGTAATACAAATTTTTAAATCAAAAATTGATAAAAATAATACAAATAGTTTAAATAAATTATATCGTTTTACGGATAAATTTTTTTTCACAAAACTATAAGAACCCTAGAGCCATCAACCCACTCTTGGATTTTGAACTGTTCAATTCATACTGTGGTGTGAGTGTTAGAGCATTGAAAGAACCTTTTCCTAGTGGTAGGTGATTGGAAAGGGTATAAATTTAGTGCAACACTTCTTCTATACTAATTGAAAGCCTTATAAAGTCAATCAAATGGATGCAGTATATAGTGTTTAACCTCAGGAGAATTTTCTCAAAAGCCACCTCAATTAACCTGTATTGTTCCTGCACATATACACATATGCTTCTAAACGTATCAAGATTTACAAATCTTTATATTTTAAGCGATTTCTTACACCTTTTAATGTCTCCAAAAAAATCATTCTTCTATGATCTATGATATAATTGACTTTGGATCAAAATGAAACATCTTATAGAAAAGTCACAAGACTTTTGCTAATTTTTATATTTTTATTTTCGGGTCTATATCTTTTGTTTATTCTAATCTAATGAAAAACTTATCGTGACTTTTGTTTTTATTAAAAACAATTGTTTTCAATCTTTCCTTAAAAACAAAAAAAAAAGGATACTTTTGCTGTGAGACGGATCAACTGTTTAATAGGCTATAATTTTGCAAGTCTATAATTTTTCTTGTAAAATGTTAAACCAAACAAACATTGATATTACTACCAAAACGAAGTAATAAAGTTGGGTAAATGTATGGTTTGCTGAACTTATTTAAGACTACGAAACTGAGTGAGCCGAAAAGCAACGCTTCGAAGAACACGATTTTTGCGCGCTGATCACATATGTTCCTCTTCCCTTTTCACTGAGGAGGTCTAATGCTTCAAATTTTCCAAACCACTCTCTTTTCCGCTTGAATTTTCTCTCTCTGGGTTCTATCTCATGGCTTCCGAAAATTACGCTGATAAAAACGCTATTTTCAGGAGGCTCAAGGCCAAACCAGAAAACAAGGTGTGGGTTTTAAATTATTTTTTTCCTCGAATCTAGATAAAGAGTGAATATTGGTTCTGAATTGGTGAATTACTGTGGGACTTGCTCGGCCTCATCAAAATCTGGTAAAGATCTGGTTTTTTATTGGTGGAAAATGTTGATTTTTTTTATCTCATGTTTTTCAGATGTGTTTTGATTGCAATGCGAAGAATCCGACTTGGGCGTCGGTGACTTATGGGATCTTCCTTTGCATCGATTGCTCTGCCGTTCACCGTAGTCTCGGCGTACATGTTAGCTTCGTGAGGTGAGTTTCAGTTGCAATTTGTTGGTGTTTGATTCGTGATTTGGATTCTCTTTGGTTGCTGTTTATTACTAGCAATTGTGGCCATCTCTTATTGGGAAAATTAAGAATGTTCCCTGATTGCAGTAGAGATAGTGTTTATTCTTTGGCGGAACCTTGGATGCCCAATTCCAACAAACTTGTCTTCGTGAATGATTTGTGCAATATTGCATGATAAGTTGAATGTCCTATACTATTAAAATAAAATACTTCTCCTAACTTTGAATAAAACAATTTTCTCCGATCAACTTGTTTTAGGTTTCGGAAATAGCTTCTTTATAAAACTACCTACATCTAACCATTTGTAATCGTGCAATGTTGAAGGTTGTGGACAGATGTCATTCCATACGGATTTCATTGTTCCTAGATGGGTATCTCCCACATCTAGACTGCACCTTCAATGCTTTTCACATTCCTTATCCATCGGAGCTTATTATCACTTTTTCGAGAGTTAGTTATGCTAGAACAGCATTTAGGCCCACAAACTCCTAAAAGGGAGTGAATATGAGTTCTTACACAAAGTGACAAACTAAAAATTGTTGCAATTCAAATACACTTATTTCTAGATATTAGTATTCAATCAATCACCAAATGTTAGGAGATAAAATGATTTATATGCAGTAAAGGAAATAACAAAAGATTTAATGGCAAAGGAAAATTAGAGGATAACGCATTTTGAGAAAAACCCTTCGGGCTATTAGTTGTCAACTATAAGATCCACTACAATGAAGAGTCAACTTACAAAGTGTTAACTAGACGCGCTACTCTTAGTTGATTGGCTCCGGATAAATAAATCTCTATGACACTCCTTAAATCTGCAACACCTCCCTACCAAGTGTTCCTAATTAATCTCAGTGGATCTTCAAAGGATGAATTCTTTAATCAACTTGGATGCTCCAACTTGAATCTGAAAACCACCCTTCCTAGACTCGTTGGTTTTAGAAAACCCCCTTCATTACTATACTATTAATACGGTTGGCAGCTATCTTCTTTATTTGTCGTTTTTTTTTTTTTTTTTTTTTTTCTGTGTGCTTTTGAGTTTGTGTTGTGTTGTTGAACTATGCTGAAGTTGGCATTCTCAAGTTATGTGCATTTTTGAACTATGCCAAGCAGGAGCTATTTTTTTTATGTGGTAATGGCTGTTTAAAAATGATATTTTGGGGGGTTTTTGGATTAAGTGATTGCTCATAATTTGTTTAAAATTTATAGATCCTTTAATCTACTAAATCACATTATAGAGTCTCTTTTTCTTTTCCGGATTGGAGAAAGTGAAAGCTATATTCCTCATCAATGCCAAAGGGGTGTCATCTAAGACAAATATGTAATCATCCCCACCAGCTTGCTATAAAAAAGCCCTAATAAACAACCTACGCCCCAGACAAATGATGGCCCCGAGCCAACAATTTTAGAGACTTCTTATTTGCATTTTATATATTTTTTGTCGTTTAATCATTGAGCCGTACACCTAGTTAGTTTGGTCATTTTTCATTTCATGCGGCTTGTGCCTGCAACTACTATGAGATAAGCATGTTCAGCATACTTATTAACTGTTGAACTTTTTGTTGGAGAAATAATGAGAATTTGTGTACATAGAACTATCGATTTTTATACATGCTGCTATGAAGTTCATGGGAAGTTTGTATGAACTGCAGATTGAGATTTCTATGTTGTTCTTGTCCTCCATTTTCCCTTTCATATTCTTGAAATGCACATTTATGAAATTTGATTGGATTTCTACAGGTCAACAAATTTAGATTCATGGACTCCAGAACAGTTGAAGATGATGTGCTTTGGAGGAAATAACCGTGCTCACGTTTTCTTTAAGGAGCATGGATGGACAGATGGAGGCAAGATTGAAGCCAAGTACACATCACGAACTGCTGAGTTATATAAGCAATTACTTGCGAAAGAAGTTGCTAAAATATCTCCTGAACAATCAGGCTCACCTTCATCAGCTCTCGCATCTCAGTCAGCACAGGCACCTGGTGGATTTTCTGATTTCAATGTGAATGAAGCTCAAAAAGAAGGTTCTGTAGAAAGGAAAGACGCTTCGGAAATACCTGTTTCTCCTAGAACTCATACCGTATTTGCCTCTACTGTCAAGAAGTCACTTGGTGTGAAGAGAAGTGGAAAGAGTGGAGGGCTTGGTGCTAGAAAGCTTACTACAAAGGTACATTTTTCTTTTGTTGTGTGCAAGCATCTGACTGTGCTAGAACTGGATGAAAATTTCAGTATTGAAATTGGTCACGATTATATTAGTTTCGGATAATACTTATTGGTATTAGATAATACGTATCGGTATTGGATATATCAGAAAGAAAAAAGTTTTTGAGAATCGTAAGCTTACAAGTTGTATTGGCTGATACATATGACCAATACAACAATACATATTAGAATATTGTTACAGTATCGAAAAATATTGATATCGTGAGCTCGATATCAATAGATATTGGCCGCTTTTTGCATCTGTAGTCTGACATACTTGCTAATGTTTGCGGTGACAAGTTTTTGTTGTCTGCATTCTACATTAAAATCATCTATGTGGCTTCATTGAACGTAATTTGATGCTACTGGCTATATATTGATGTAATGGAAAATTTTGCTGCAGCCAAATGAGGACCTTTATGACCAGAAACCAGAGGAGCCATCTTTACCAGTTACTGCCCCAAGTAATAACACCACAATCATTAGCTCATCTTTCCCTTCCCGCTTTGAATATGTGGAGAATGCCCAGTCGACTGAAAGAAATTCTGGAGGGCTGCAGACAATAAGCCATGTAGCACGTCCAAAATCATCAAGCTTCTTTGCAGAGTTTGGCATGGACAATAATTTTCAAAAGAAGGGAAATTCAAATTCCTCGAAAGTCCAAGTAAGCTTTGTTACTCCAGGCCCATTATGTGCCTGTGCTTTCTGTTCACTGCAAATTCAGGCAGTTTCAATTTTTCCTGGGTTTCTATTTAGTGCCATATGCCTACCGATCAGGGGGGGAAATGGCATTTGAGACTTACAAACTTTTGAAGTTTAAAGCAGTGCTTGTGACACTGTCTCCAATTATTGGTTGCTTTACTGCCTGTTACTATCACTTGCTTGCCTCTTGTGAATGTTGTCACCCTCCGTTGGGATGTTTTGATGGTTCTGTGAAATGATTTTCTGATACATTTATTATCAATATTTTCTTTCCTCCTTTTTTTTTTAGTGTCTCCTTGTCATGGAAATGCATCTTTAACTTTTTTGTCTTTCTGCTCCTATTATCAGATCGAGGAAACTGACGAAGCAAGGAAGAAGTTCTCTAATGCAAAATCCATTTCATCTGCACAATTTTTTGGAGATCAAAACAAGGCCAATGATGTGGATGCCCGGGCTTCGTTGCAGAAATTTTCAGTAAGTGCAATTGTTTTGACTGCTTATGGAATTGCTGCTACTAATTATTTGATATGGAAGGTAGAGTTCTGAATTATGAAATTTTTTTCCATAAGATGATCATGTTTGTTATCATCTCTGAATTTGTTCTGCGTAGGATTAATTTTATATTTATGCAATGAGTGCAATTTAACATCAATACAAGACACCTTTATCAAAGGTTCTGTGAAGTTGAAATTTTCACAGTATCAACTGATTCCTTGCCTTTCCTTTGGTTGCAAGTGAATTACACAAATTTGTTAGCATTATGATCTTTTCTACACCCGGTAGCTCCACCATTGCTACATTTTTGGACCATTATATTTTGCTTGATTGTACAAAAAAACTCATCTCTCACTATCCTTCTTAAACTTCTAGTTTTGAGTTGGTGAGGCAAGGTCCCCTCCCCACCATTAAAATAAAAGAGAAGGACAAAAAAGTAGGGCAAGACAAAAAGAATAAATATGCAGTCCAATTCTTGGGGAAAATCCAAAAAAACATTATCAACATTTTGTAATATTGTTTTGACTTTTGTTTTATTTCCTATTTTATATTTTCCAATATCTTTGCTAAGTTTGTCATATTTTATTGCAGTCTAGTCTTAGGTAATTGGCTCGGTTCTTGTGGACAGGGTTATGGATCCAGAGTTTGCTTCGAATCTTGTGCTAATTGAAAGCGTCTTGCCTCTCTGCTGTTTTCTTTTTCCTTTTTCGTTTTTAAGAGGGAAGGGGGAGGTGAAGCTTGTTAAACGGCAACTGATGCGGGGAAGCAGATAGAGGAAGAGGAAAGGGGGAGAAGAAGAAGAAACATGGACCAAAAGGGGAGAGGCAGAAGTGATAGACAAGAGAAGAAGAAAATTGGCAATAGTCCTTTCATAATACCATTATCAAGACTATCAAAAGATAAAAATTAGGATTCTTATATAGGCATCCAACTACTTCCTACAATGACCCAAACTATTGAACTAATGGATTGAAACTGTAGCTTTTTTTAGATATCCTGAAAACTTTTAAATTGCAAAATTTTAGCTTCTTCTTGGAACAATGTCAGCTGATATTTTTGTGTTCCGATGTAATTTGAATATATTGTTTGAAGCACATTGTAAACAAGTTATTATTTTTTCCTATGCATAAACATTTTTTAGTGATTTGAATCCACCTAGACTTTTTTTTTCCTTTTCAGGGCTCAGCTTCCATCTCTAGTGCAGATCTTTTTGGACACAGTTCTGATAATTCTTCACTTGATGTTTCTGCTAATGACCTGATTAACAGATTATCCTATCAGGTACCAACTCTAATTTTCCGGGCCTTTCATCAAGATTAATTGAATATTCCATTTCCTTCCCCTCGAATTATTCTAGATTTTAATTTTGTCTTGGGTAGTATATTGTCCATTGAAGAATACTCCATTGAGTCCTTGCAAAGCTCCAACTAGTAGGGACTATGAGTATTATGCTGTCTTTTACCAAAGAAATTCTACAGCTTGGACTATCTTTTGCTATTCAGTATTTCTAGTTTCACATGAGAATAAAAGAAACTGCCTATCATGGACTGAAATACATATGTCGGTACCGTGTACTTTGGATACCACAATAAAATTGTGATATGTTGTCTTGTTGATAATATATCGACTGATATCGGCCCCTCAAGTTCCCCTATCCCAAAAAAACATTTTCCATCCACTAAGCTTGATGCTGATATGTATCTTTTGATATGGATGATACCGGTGTGTTCAAGACCAATTCTGATATGCTTTCCAAAAAAATATGGACAAGAGATAAAATAGGAAAAAAAAAAAGAAATAAAGAATGATACATCTCACTTCCTGGGGCTGAATGAAATCAAGACCCGAAGCATACACAATCTCTCAAAATTGCCATATCTGAGGTTTTCCCCTTTTTGGCAGGCACAACAAGATTTATCATCTTTGAGGAATATTGCGGGAGAGACCGGGAAAAAGCTTGGGTCGCTGGCATCAACCCTAATGACAGATCTTCAGGACAGGATCCTTTGATAAGGTTGCTTTTGGGATCATATACGGTGGATGTGACAGTAATAGCGGAAACTTATCTCAGTGAATGTAAAATTTGGATCATTAAATTCTTTGGAAAGGTGAAAAAAAGTAGAACAAAATAACATCTTGGAGCACCTAAGGTTTTTGACAGACTGATATATCTTGTAGCTATCATTGTGTTTGCAGATTTCATAGATAATACATAGCTGCTTTCTGTAGAATGAGATTTGAATTAGACGGTGGTGGATGGATGGATATTTCTTCCCAACAACCATAGCTATGCTTGGTTTTGGTTTTTCAGTTGAACCTTACTTGAGGTGTATTAAAATTTTTTATTGTTTGGGATCGTATGTGTCTTGGATCCTATGAAACCAAAGACAGGACTGGGATACTATTTCGGATCCAACCAACCCGTGAGACTCTGAGTTCGATAGGAGTTGCTACCCGGTCCGTACATTGTTTTTATTCAACGGCCCCCAAAATTGGCCTGTTCAGCAAAGCCGGAGTGCTCTGAGGTAGATAAGAAGAATTTCTGCTTGTACTAATAGGTGGTGTGCTCGCCTACCCCATCGGTTGGCAACACTACAACCCAAACCTTGCCGGCCCTACAGGACAAATCTGCCAACCATGTCTCAAAGGCAGGGACAAGTGGCTAGTGTTGATTGGCTACCTCTACAGCACCAATGTGGGGCCATAGACCTCCGTACTTGTCATCTATAGCCCAAGTATGAAACTAATTAGGGAAGGTCTACGTGGTCCAATGGCTCCACCAACCTTCACCTATTAATGTAAGCCGTTCTCCTTATTAGAAGTCACCAAACTCTGAAAGCTCCAAAGGGCCTTTATTCTAACAAACTTTACGTTTATTCAACACTAAGATACATTTTCTTCCACACTTGGAATTGGCGTCTATCTTGATAAGTGTGTTGTACTCTTCTTAAGTAAGCCTCGATGAAAGATAGAAATCGTCTTCCTCAAAGGAGGCATGTTGTCCAGTCTCCTCTGACAAATGAGGCTCAGTAGCAGCCCTCTCAGAGCTCTGCTTCACAAGGGCCTTTACTGTTATCTTCCTATTTGGTTGGGGAACAATTGCGATTGTCTTAGCAGAACCTCTTCTTCTTTTGATTTCTTAGACATTTGTGGGATGGCCAATGGACCTCTCGGGCAAACAGCTCACCCTAGCCCCGACTTGCTTAGGGCCTCCTCCTCAGGGACCTTCCCTGTGGTAATGTGGCATTGGAGTGTTGCTTGGTGAAGCTAAGCTCAAAACGGATGGAATCAAAGTACTTTTGATCGGGGTCCTTTGTGACATCATATATCTAAGGGTAGGTTTCAATCTTTCTAGTTTTTAATAAAATCGGGCTTCATTCTCTTGAAGCTATCTTCAAGTTGTCTCCATTTTGGATCGCACACTTTGCTCAGAAACATATCAGTTATCAAGAGAGATGAAAGGGTGGCACGATCAATACTTAATTTTTAATGATTTGTGTTTGATGAAGATTTTAGTTTTATTCCCTTCATCTTTGCTTTATTAGGCATGTAAATAACAATAACAGTAATAATAACATTAACAATAATAACAACAACAACAATAATAATAATAATGTCAAGTAGAGATGAAACGGTTTTGCTCATCCTAAAATGGCGGCTAGCGCAATGGGGAACAGTAATAATAACATTAACAATAATAACAACAACAACAATAATAATAATAATGTCAAATAGAGATGAAACGGTTTTGCTCATCCTAAAATGGCGGCTAGCGCAATGGGGAAGCTTAAGAGTGATGTGCCACTCCCACTCTTCGTGATTGATGAAGTTTTCATTTTATGAAGAATTAACAAATTCAAACTTTAATTCCTCATTCATATGCTCTCTAACTCAAAAATTAAAAATATATATAAATGTAAAAATAAAAATCATTTTGGTTACTTTGGTTTTTTAAGATTAAAAAAGCTAGATAGACTCAAATTCGATTCTGCCTTGGTCATATTGGATTAACACATAAATAGTACTATGAAGATAAAATACTTGTTCTTTGCCATTCATTTTGCGGTATCTAATTGGCCCTTCAAAACGTTGTTACCAAGATTTGCGGCATAAAATAACTTGGACATTTTGTCAAAAGAATAGTAAAACAAAACAGCACACAGTGACCAAGCTAGCACAAAGTTGGTATTAAAAAAGAGAATTTTTGTACTGATTACTTGAACCCCACCCTAGTTTTAGGTAATTATTTTTAAATTTTGGGTTACTCTATTATGAGTTTCATACTAATTAACATATTATTCAATGATATGTTTGATGTTATGTAACAATTTGCACAAGCAGAGACAATTTTTTAATGCATTTGATGAGCGCGAAGGATATATGTGCGTAGTTTGCCAAATAGAGTAGCACCTAAAGTGTATTTAAGGGGCGCTCAAGTGCATGGTTTATGTGTCGACATAGATATAAAAACTTTCGCATAGCTTTAGGGTTTTACATGTGGGATGGCAGTAACACACTAAAGTAACTCCTCTTAACAACTATCTTGAAATAGCTCAAGACATAGACAATGAAGATAGTGGTTTCAAAAAGTAAGCGGAACAAACAATGATCTCGGTTATAAATACAACTCATCCCAAACTAAGCAGGTGGAAGTAAAAAAAGAGAAAAAAGACATTTAAGCATTTAAGCGTATTAAGTGGAGTAGAGTCATCCTAATTCACACTTATCTCTATCATCTTTCCATTTTCAGTGTTTACTTTCTTACCTTTCAACTTAAATAGAAAGATTATTGATTTGAGTATCGAAAGATATATTGGAGAGCGAGTTTTATATACCTCTTACTTTTAGTTCACTTTGTTGTAGTGCGTAGGATATAGATTTAAAGTTACGAAAATCAAACCTATCACTATTCGGATTTTCTAAAGAAATAATTCGACTCCCTAATTCGGACGTTAATTTGAGCTTCTAGGATATATTATTGGCACCGTCTATAGAAAAGTGGTTAAGCTACCTATTCTCATTGTAGATAAAAATCAAATTGTATTCTACACGATAAAGAAATCATTGTAAACATCAAGGTCAATTGAGTTTACCACCAAAGGATATTATCTCCTGTGCCAACAACCCAACAATGGGTATGTAATATTTCGGATCCCATTTGAATTATTTTAATATTAATTATGATTTTAGGTATTTCGGGTACAGTAAAAAATAAATTAAAATATTATAAAATTTTCAAGAATGATCGGAGGTGCTGAGTGGCGTTCGAGGTGCGTCCATATTATTATCCGAGTATCGATCGGATTTTAGAAT
>JAODPA010054031.1:0-11448 GCA_025585075.1 Nepenthes mirabilis
ATCATTTATAAATAATTTACTTAGGTATATTGATATATTATTATGTGCTTTACTAAATATTAGACCTGATGCGGACGCCAGTAGCAGGTTGGCCTAAAGGAGGAAGCGGCCCAAATCACTGGCGACCCATTCTTGCCTAGACAGTCAACGCTGCTGTTGATCGAATAAGAAGCAAGTGGGCTGGCAGAAGCCCAAGATCAATAAGGCCCCATCTAAGCCCAGGATGGTTAACGATGCCGCTGATCGGGGAAGAGAAAAGTAGACCGGTTATGATCCAGAATGAACGCGGCCCATCTCCAGATTGGCCCATGTGTCCGTCCTCAAGCCACAATGGTTGTCTGGCCTAATTTTTCATATCTCCAAGAAGGAAAAATTTACTGTAAAGGTTATCTCCATAATCAAAGCACATCCTGGGGGGAATATGCCAAAATTCACGTGCAATCTGTAGGAAATCCTAATAATTACAATGCACAAAAGGAAGGATATCAGCTTCCTTGACTGCTACAGTTAGAGACGACGATCACGCCTATGCCAAAAAGGTAACGATCCCCCACAGAAGGCAGGCATCCAATCTCGTTGCATGAGGAAAGCAAATAAGGGGCCATGGCTATAAAAGGCCATGGAAACTCCCTCCAAAGACACGCTCTCAATTGCCCACTAAATGCCGTCAAGTATACTCAAGCTCTCAGAAAATCTCTAACTTTTTCGAGCATCCTAATGCTCTCTCTCTCTACTACTAGTTCCCTACAAACTCAATACTTAGAGAAATTATTTCCCATGAGCAACAACAATAAAGCCACTCTCTCTACGAGTGCACTTCCACATCCATAACACACTCCTAGCTTTCATTTGTGCATCCTTTACATCCACCTTCTACTCTCAAAAGGTCGCTTATTGATTTGAGTGTCAGAGTATTTTCGGTAGGATCAAATTTTGCCGTCAC
This sequence comes from Nepenthes mirabilis, assembly GCA_025585075.1. Lineage (NCBI taxonomy): Eukaryota > Viridiplantae > Streptophyta > Magnoliopsida > Caryophyllales > Nepenthaceae > Nepenthes > Nepenthes mirabilis. The sequence continues at coordinate 944 of JAODPA010054031.1, forward strand.
CTGACCTTTTATTTGAAATTGTAGTGTGCAAGACTCAAAACTTAAAAAATAGAGACCGAAATCAGACAGACAATTTGACCCAAATCTGTTCAAAATTTGAATTTAAAACGTATCATTGGTGCCGTTTGTGGGAACGCTAACTAAAAGCCAACCACTTTCATTCTTAAAATCAATTTCGTCTAACAAGATGATGAACACCAGAGCCCAAGCTAGCGCTTCCGCTAAAGACGCTGCCTCTTCATATCAGGATCACTCAGCTGGTAATCTGGGCGGAGGGCAACCAGCACCATTCTTCCTTAACCTGGTGGAGCAGATGAATAACATGTCCAGAATATTCCAAATACTCTATACCTGCCAAGGTAAGAAAAAGCAGGGGGCTCTACCCTTCTCAGCTCCTACTCCGGCCTCCAGGTGGGGAGGGCAAAGGAAGAAGAAGCCGGCCAAGAAAGTTATGAGACCGGATAACTCTTATGCTCCGGAGGCCACTAACGCCCAGAGCCGCCTAAGGCTTGAAGGGTGCTTGGACCACAGTACTCCGGATGAGAGTTTAGAAAGGAGAAACCCTCGATATTCTCGAAACAAGCCCCAACCTTAGGCTCAGGAGGGAGCTTCCAGGATCGTCCGATCCACCAGTAGCAGCAACCGACTAGCTATGCGCCGCACCACTGAAAGTACAGAGCTGAGGACATACCTTAACTCCAAGAGAGCCGAAAGCGCCTCCTGAGTGGAGGCAAAAGTCAAGAAAATTTGGAACCGTGTGTTCAAAGACGACAACGAGCACACTATCGATTTGAAGAGATCTTCCTTCACTACTGAGATCCTAAATCGTCCATTGCCAACCAAGTTCAAGATACCAGTACTAGATTTTTACGATGGGAGCGCTGATCCCATGGATCACCTTGACCATTTTCGCAACCATCTGAGTCTCTAGGGCTGGAGGAGGCAATAATGTGTCGATGTTTTCCCCTCACCTTGAAGGGGGATGCCTGGATCTGATTCCACTGGCTTCCCTTAAACTCAATTCGGTGTTTCCGGCAACTCACCGTTCTCTTCTTGACTCAATACGCTTCCAGCTGCCAGGAAGAGAAGTAGCCGTGACATCTCTCCCACATCAAGTAGAGACAATGAGAGAACCCCAAGAAGTTTCTAGAGCGGTTCACAGCAAAAGCCAGAAGAATCCCAAAGCTCATTAAGGAGATAAAGTTTGGCAGTTTTCTCTCTATATGACGCACGATGATTTCTTCAAGTACCGGGCCCATAAGAACCCGCAAACCTTCTAAAAAACAGAGTCTATCACTAGGGCGTATGTGGCTGCCGAAGAAGATAACGAGGCGAAGCATCCGCAAAGGACCAACCAGCCTCGCTCTTTCCCCGCCAAGGGGAAGAGGAAGAATGGTGGCGGTGACAATTCCCGTAGGAAGCAGCATAGGATCGGAGCACTGGACAGTAAAGAGTATAAGCCGGTCAACCTGACTCCTCTCAACGACACACGGGCCAATATCCTCATGCAGATTTGTGATGAAAAGTTTCTTAAGTGGCCAAAGTCACTAAAGAACACAGAGGGAGGAAACCCAATGAAATATTGCGATTATTATCGATCTTTGGGACACATCATAGGGGACTGCAAGATGCTCCAGCGGGAGATTGAGGAGTTCATCCAGATGGGCCATCTCACCAGGTTCGTTAGAAACTCTAGGTAGAGTTTTGGCACCTCCGACGGAGAAGGATCAGATCCGTCTCAGCCGCAGAATCGAATCGTAGTTAGAGTGGTCAACATGATTACGACCCAACCGCCCAAGACCCAAACATATCACAATGAGCGACAAGTTGGACCCAAGAAACAGAGAGTGGAAGAAAATGTCATTAACTTTAATGATAGCGACATGGCTCATATAAACTCCCCACATTCGGATCCCCTTGTTGTATCTACACTTGTTTCATATGGTACTATAGACTACCAGTTGAAACAGATTTTCATTGATAATAGAAGCTCGAAAGATTTACTTTATCTCGATACCTTTTTAAAACTTTGATTTAAAAAGAATCAATTGAAACCTGTCGAGGGACCCCTGTATGGCCTAGACAACAAGCCTGTGGCTATCTAAGGAATAATTTAGTTAGAAGTCACACTGGGCATGTACCCCAGAACGGCGAGTCGCACACTCATCTTTCTGATTGTTGATCTATCTTCCGTATACAACGCTATCCTAGACCGGTCGTGCCTAATAGCTTTCAGAGTCGTCACCTCAATATCACATTTAAAAATAAAATTTTTAACAGCATACGATATCGGTGAAGTGTTAGGAAACCTTGCAGACATGTTACATATCGCAGATTACCCCAAGCGGCGGTGGCAGACTTGCAGGAGAATTGGACCATCGAGATGAAGCGACCTTACAATAGGCGCAGTTCAGTGAGGTAGCTGACCTAATACCACTGGATCCAGATGGCCCGGAGAGGTGTGTATAGACTGCGAGTTCACTCGCCGGATCTCTGCATGACGAGCTGATAATGTTCTTGAGACAGAAGGTTGACATCTTCGCATGGGTGACCGCTGATATATTTGGGATTTCAACCGAAGTAATGGTGCACAAGTTGGGCCTCTATTTCGGCTGTAAGTCGTTAGGTAGAAGCGAAGGAATCACTCCGTGGAGAAACTCGTAGCCATCCAGGAAGAAGTAAAGAAGTTGTTGGACACCGACTTCATCAAGGATGTCCAGTACTCGAACAGGCTCTCCAATGTCGTCCTAGTAAAGAAAAGCAAGAGAAAATGGCAGATGTGCGTCGATTTTATGACATCAACAAAGCCTGTCCAAAGGACAACTTCCCTTTACCAAAGATCGACTTATTAGTGGACTTGACTTCTGGACACGAGCTGTTGAGTTTTATAGACGCATACTCGGACTACAATCAGATCCAGATGTGCCTAGAGGATGATGAGCACACCTCGTTCATAATCGATCAATGTACCTATTGCTACAAGGTCATGCCTTCCCGTCTAAATTACGCTGGCGTGACTTACCGAAGGCTCGTGAACAAAATATTTAAGAAACAAATCGGCCGCAATATGGAGGTGTGCGTCAATACCATGCTTGTCAAGATCAAGACAACGAGCAACCATATTCGCAATCTGGCAGAATCCTTCGAGATACTCCGCGCACACCAAATTAAGTTAAATCATCAAAGTGCGTCTTTGAAATGTCCTCGGGAAAGTTCTTGGGTTTCATCGTCTCTAAGCGATGGATTGAAATTAACCTAAAGAAGATCAAGGCCCTCACGGACATGTCTCCACCACAAAATATTAAGGATGTTTAGAGGCTAACCGGAAGACTGACAGCGCTGTCCCACTTCTTGGCAAAGCTGGGGGACAAATATTAGCCTTTCTTCAAGGCTCTAAGGGAGATGAAAGCAAACGGTTTTTAGAGGACCGCAAAGTTCCTAACAGCCTTCGATAAGTTGAAGTGTACCTGGCCAGTCCATCATTGTTGACGTCACCTAGAGATGGAGAACTATACTTCTACTTAACGGTATCAGAGATGGCTTTTAACTAAGTTTTCATACGCTAAGATTTCAACACTCAGTGGCAAGTCTACTATGTGAACAAAATGTTAACCGGCGCAGAGACCCACTATCTGCGTGTTGAGAAACTTGCTCTAGCGCTCGTCTTCTCAGCCCGAAAATTGAGACCATATTTTCAGACTCATCGTGTGGTCGTTCTCACTAACCAATCACTGAAGACCATCCTCTAGAAACCTAACATTTTCGGACGATGGGTAAAGTAAACCATCGAGTTGGGAGAGTTCGACATCGAACGCTAGTCTAAAAAAGCCATAAAGGGGTAGGCCCTAGCCGACTTCATCGTCAAGACCACAACCCCAATCATCAATGAGCACCCCACTGAGGGGCAGGTCTACTATGAGAGCAAAATGTTAACCGACGTAGAGACCCACTATCCGCGTGTTCAGAAACTTGCTCTGGCGCTCGTCTTCTCAGCCTGAAAATTGAGGCCATATTTCCAGACTCATCGTGTGGTCGTTCTGACCAACCAGCCACTGAAGACCATCCTTCAAAAACCTGACGTTTCTGAACGATGGGTAAAGTAGGTGATTAAGTTGGAAGAGTTTGACATCGAATGCTAGTCTAAGCCAGCCATAAAGGGGTAGGCCCTTGCCGACTTCATCGTCGAGACCACGACCTCAATCATCGATGAGCACCCCACTGAGGACACGGATCACCACCTAGAAGAGTTATAATGGGTCCTTAAGATGGACGATTCGTTACCAATTTAGGCAGTGGCGCCGGAGTGGTCCTAAAGACCCAGACAGATTTGAAGTGAAGTACCCCCTTAAACTCAATTTTTTGACCACCAATAATATTACCCAGTACGAAACCCTGTTAGCTGGATTACGACTAGTCAGAGAGTGCTCAGTTAAGCGTCTGACCGTTTATAGCGATTTTGAGCTAGTCGTTAACTAGATCAACGGGAGTTTCAAGGCGTGCAACCCTCTCTTGGCAAGATACCTTGCCAAGGCGGAGGACGCTATTCGGAGAATTGACAAATTAAACATGATCCACATCCCTAGAATTGAGAATTGGAAGGCCGACCAACTTATTAGAGCGACGGCGGCCGAAGATTCAGAATAGTACTCAAGGGACATGAGGAAAGTTTTGAGCGCTCCCAACATAGAGGAATAAGAAGCGATGTAAGTCTCTGACGCTGAAAATTGGGTGACGCCATACTAGAGGTATCTGGCGAATGAAGCACTGTCGGATAATATGGACAAAGCGAGTGGATCAAGAAGACGGCTAGCCGGTACACCATAGTCGACGAATGGCTGTATCGCTATGGATACTCGACTCCGTACCTTCGGTATCTTACTCCTGAAGAGGCTAACTACACCTTGAGCAAAGTCTACCTCGGGATATATGGATCACACATTGTCGACAAGAACCTAGTATTCAAAGTTATGCACCAGAGATATTACTGACCTACAATGAAGAAGGACGCCCTAGAGTTTGTGAAGAAGTGTGAGAATTACCAACTCCACGGCAATCCCCACCTCAACCGTCTGTAGAGCTGTAATCCCTCCAAGCCCCTTGGCCTTTCGCGCAATAGGAGCTCGATATTTTCGGCCCATTTTTCCATCGCGACTAGACAAAGGAAGTTCATTATTGCAGGTATAGACTACTTCACTAAATAGGTGGAAGCCTCCCGCTGGGCAAGATCATCGAGCACAACGTTCTGTAATTCGTTTGCCAGAGCATCGTGACCAGATTTGGCATTTCCGAAATTATTGTGACTGACAACGGAACCCAATTCTCAAAAAAGCGCTTTACCAAGTATTATACCAATCTGAGTATCAGACTGGCCCACACTTCGGTAGCCTACCCCAAAGCGAACTGACAAGTCAAAATTACCAAACGTATGCTATTCTACGGTCTGAAGATTAAGTTGGAGGATGTAAGGGGCTTCTGGGTCGACGAGCTACCCTCCGTCCTATCGTCATACTAGACAACTCCGAAGGAACCGACTTGTGAGACACCTTTTAGTCTCTGCTACGAGACTGAGGCGACAATGCTGGTTGAGAACGGGCTCCCAAACCTCAAGGTCGAAGCATTTGAGCCACTCAACAACTCCTAAAGGATCAGGGAACACCTAGATCTGCTAGACGAAACCCGCGACGTAACCAAAATGCACATATCCGCTTACCAACAACGAATTGCTCGCTATTACAGTAAGAAAGTCAAAGCGCGAAAATTCAAAGTTGGGGACCTGGTATTGCGAAGCATAGAGATTACGGGCAAGGCAGCTGATCGGAATAAGTTTTTCCCAAATTGGTAAGGCCCATTCCTGGTCTCAGCCATCATGCAGAATGGAGCATACAAGCTTCGAACCCAGAATGGCAAGTTGGTCCCGCAGACGTAGAATGCAATCCACCTAATGCAATAGCACCAATGAAGATCCAGGTAGATCATTTGTATGACATGAAACATGCTTGTAATATTAATCATGATTAATAAAAGAAAATTCCTTTTCTCATTTGCATTGTCCTAGGTTTCTCTTTTCTCCTTTTTCCTCCTTTTTCATATGAATACTTACTTGTAGGTTAAACAAAATAAATGACCTAAACTACCCCTAAGTAGGGCGAGTTATCACCCGCTCACAATTAAACCCTAGTCAACCAGGCGGCTCGTAGGCGATCAAATTAAACTCTGATCATCTAGGCGGCTCGTAAGCGGTTGAATTAAACCTTTGTTATCCAAGCGACTCGCAAGCAATCAAATTAAACCCTAGTCATTTAGACGGCCTGTAAGTGATCGAACTAAACTCTAGTAATCCAGGCGACCTGTAAGTGGTCGAACTAAATCTTAATTTTCTAGACAGCCTATTCGCGGTCTAATACTAAACCTTAGGGGGCTTAAACGGCACGCGTGACGACCTCTTCCAGTGGGAGGTAGTGTAGTCAATCTAATACGATCAATAAATCGAGGCAATGTTTGAAAGAATAAAGACCCCAAAGCTGGCCCCCGGAATCATAACCTAGGCGACGCCACACATTACGAGGGTACAAATTGCTAAGGCATGCTAATGTATAAAAGCGATTTCTTGAGGACCAAGGGTCCATCTCCGATCAACAAGACCATGGCGGTCAATGCTCCAGGTTGACCGGCTCAAAGGCCACTCAATAAGTTGGCCAATTGGCATATAAGTCAAGTAGAAAACAAACAAGGAAAGGAAAAGTAAGGCAAAGAGACTAAAATGCTGTAAGAATTCTTTTCTTATTAATATTCTCAAATATACAAAAGGAGATGAAAACCCAAAATATAAGGTTACAGCTAAGGAGCAGAGCTTCCAAGAAGGGGCGATGGAGGCCCTTGGTCGCCCCGAGTATAATCAACCAGGTTCTTGCGTCTCTGGGCGGCATGGTTTGATGGGTCAAGGACGCCGGTTGGAAAATTGGGGTCCATAATCTTAGCAATGCAACGACAAATACTAATGTCATCCGAAAGCCCGACCCACAGTGCCAAGGTAACCTCCGGAAGGTGTAGACGAGTGGATAGCTCATTCTCTAACGAGGCTATCCTTCCCCGGAGCCCACACACAAGCACCTTCGCCCGTTTAGCCCTCTTCTCCAGTTCTATAAATTGTGCTCTCACCTCAAACAACTCAGACTGGAAGACGGCCTCCGCCTCCTGGTGCTTCTTGACTTAGGCCTCCAGCTAGTCCTTCTCTTCCATCTCAACGATCTCCTCGTCATGATCGCCAATCACGGCATCCCTCTGGCGCAGACCCTTGCACATGACTAGCAAAATCTTGTCCTCCTACAAAAAGTCAAAGAAGTTAGGCATCAACGTCCCAGTAAAAAGAAAATGAGAGCCTTAAAAAGTTACCTCATAAACTCTTCGTTCCCTCCTCAGCCTTCTCTGTGGCCTAGAGCCTGCTGGAGGGGGACCTGGGGTGTGCTCCTCCTGAGACCGCTCCGTCATGGCTTCACCGGCGGGCTCCAGCAGTACGGTGTCCAGGAGGCTGGGAGCAGCGGCCTCCGATGTGGGCTCTGCAAAAAAGTCAACCGTCTCAACAAATATTTCGACGGCCGACTCTCCTAGCTCTGCAGCTGGCTCCTCTAGTTCGGCGCCTTCAGGCCATGTCTCCACAGCCGACTCCTCTAGCCAGGCGATTTCAGGCAGCGGCTCCATTGGCGCAGCAGGCGTCGCCAAGTCGCCCAGCAACAACAACTCCATGACACTGGCTCTTGTGACTGATCATACAATGGCCCCAGGGTCCTCCACAAAAGCCTCCACGCCGGAGCGCTATCCGACTCCGGTGAGTCGACTGGCCATCCTATAGTCCGGGTTCATGGATGACGAAGAAGTAGGCTCCACTAGAGTAGCCCTCTTTTTCCTTAGACTGCTGGGAGCCTGAGCAGCCACAAGAGCGCCAACCTCGTCGATAGTAATAGCGCCGGCTTTCCTCTAACGCTACGCCGCTGCCGGTGAAGGTATGACCTTCTGAATGGGTGAAGGAGGACCCCAAAGAGCTCTCTTGGCCTCCTACCTCGAGAACAGGTGATCCCTCTTGAACTTGGAGAGATGCTCTCTCACCAACCGCAATATAGGCTCCACAACCTTCACCTCCTCCTGTGTTGGCTTCCCGGTGAGACCACCAGGAACATTGCCCCAATCCCAGGACAGTGGCAAGCTATTCACAACATGCACAAAGAAGAAATGATCCTTTCAGTTCTTGAGGAAGTCATAGATAGCACTGCTGATACGCAACTACTAGGGGGATAGAGAAATCCAATCGCCACTTTGGGTGAATCGAAAATCACCTTGATAGCCTCCACTGTCATCGTCTGAGAAAAGTGGCAGAGGAAGATACACAATGAGTAAATATATCACACGGTATTCGTGTGAAGCCGTGTGATAAGAACGTCGAACATCGTGAAAAGATGAAGCAGCTCCTCTAGTACAGGAAAGCGCAACCCTCTCATCAAATGGGTCTCGTACACGATAATGTAACCATCAGGAGGAGAGCAAGCCCTATCCTACAGCATTGGCACCGAGAATATAATCTCCCATGGGATGTTGTACTCAACGTACAACTCCCTCACTTCACCGGTGGTAATGACAGAGGCAATTTCTACAATAGAAGGTGCCATGAAAGTAGGAGCAAGAAGAGAGGCAAAGACTTAGAATTTTTGAAAAGGAAGGCGTGAACATTTTGAACGAATGAACAGTTTTTATAAAGCACGCATTTGTCAGAGTAAGGTAGAGTATCGAAAAAGTGCACCCATCATGACGGACACATATCGCTTCCGGAAAGGATCGCAATTGAATCAGATCTTCTGGCGAATTAATTATTGAGATTACAAATTCACTGCATGGTGACATGTGGCCAACTTCTCGCCTTCTAGTTTGACGGTATAACAAGCACGTTGATTCAATCCATGCAAGTTCTCCAGACTCAGAGTGGGACGGTCAACAAATCCGATTAACGCTCCCTTCAGCCAGCTCTCTGAATTCAGACTGAGACGGTAAACAAATTTGGTCAACGCTCTCTTCAGCAAGTTCTCCGAATTCAAACTAAGACGGTCAACGAACTCTTTCAATGCTCTCTTCAGCAAGTTCTTCGAAATCAAATTGGGACGGTCAATAAATTTGGTCAACACTCCCTTCAGCCAATTCTTTGGATTTAGATTGGGATGGTCAACGAATTTGGTCAATGTTTTCTTCAACTTTATTCTCCAGATCTTGGCATTACGGTTAACGGTCGCATGCAACGCGGTCAACAAACCAAGAGTCACTGTTAATTTTCTCATCAAACTGTCTCAAGTTATGCAGCCAGATGCGTTCCGTCGTGAACACACTAGAAGTTTAAGTCCCAGGCTACCAGCATGGGGGGCTAGTGATGGAGACGCTAGTAGCAGGCTGGCCCAAATGAGGAAGCGACCCAAATCTCCAGCAGCCCATTCCTACCTGGATGGTCAACGCTGTCGTTAACCGGACAAGAATCAAGTGAGCCGGCAGAGGCCCAAGATCAACAAGGGTCCATCTATGCCCAAGATGATCAACGATGCCGTTGAACGAGAAAGTAAAAAGTATGCCGGCTATGACCCAGGATGAACAAGGCTCATGTCCAGATTGACCCACGCGTCCGTTTTTAGGCCACAACGGTCGTCTATCCTAATTTTTTGCATCTCCGAGAAGATAATATTCACTATAACGGTCACCTCTAAAATCAATGCACATCCAGGGAGAAAGGCACCAGAATCTACGCGCAATCTATAGGAAACCCTAACGGTAACCATACGTAGAAGGAATGATATCAACCTCATTGACCATTATAGTCAAAGACGCTGATCATGCCTACGTCAGAAAGGCAACGATCTCCCGCAGAAGGCGAGCATTCAGCCTTGCTGCATAAGAAAGGCAACCATTGGGCCATGGCTATGAAAGGCCATGAAAACTCCCTCCAAAGGTACGCTCTCAATCGCCCACTAAACACCCTCAAGTATACTCAAGCTCTCAGAAATTTTCTAACTCTCTCGAGCATCCTAACGCTCTCTCTCTATACTACTAGTTCCCTATGAATTCAGTACTTAGAGCAATTACTCCCCACGAGTAACAACAATAAAGCCACTCTCCCTACGAGTGCAGTCCCACATCCATAACATACTCTTAGCATTCATTTGTGCATCCCTTGTATCCACCTTCTACTCTCAGAAAGTCGCTTACTGATTTGAGCGTTAGAGTATTTTTGGTGGGATCAAATTTCGCCGTCACCTAACCGCTTGTTTGAAGTTATGGTGTGTAGGATCCGAAACTTAGCAAACGGAGATCAAAATCAAACGGACAATTTGACCCGAATCTGTTCAAAATTTAGATCCGTGATGCATCAATACTCATATTTAAAATTTTTTAAAATTTATTTTAAATTAGTAAGTTTGAATATCTTATAGGAGATTAGATGAATGACAATTAAAGAATGATAATTTTGAATGTTT
>JAODPA010054053.1:0-11446 GCA_025585075.1 Nepenthes mirabilis
ATTATTATTGGTTCATGCCAAATATTGAGTCTAAGAGTAAATCAATTTTGGATAGCGAAAAGCTGTCTTTTGAACATACTTTATTTACATTGATGAAATCGACAAGCATCCGCCATTTTTCATTGCTTTTCTTGATGAGCACCAAATTTGACAGTCAATCTTGGTATTAGACTTCTCATTTGAAGCCTACATCAAGAAGCTTTTTACTTTATCTCTCATGGCAATGAGTTTCTCTATGGAATGGTTCCTCTATTTTTTTTCTTGATCGATTTGCATCTAGGATTAAGCCCGAACCTGTGGACCATCACCTCGGTCAAAATCCTCGGCATATGTACTGGTATCTATGCAAATCCGTCTAAAGTTTGTTGAGAAAAGTCATCAGCTACCCACGCAATTGATCTGGGAGAGAACCTCTAATCTACATGCATTTCTCAGGCTCATTCAAATCCAATAGGATTCGCTCAATTGACTCACTGGATTGATCTTGCTGTAGGGTCGCTTTGTCTCGGAAGTTGAATTTCTCAATCAGTTGATTCAAAACTACCTAATTCATTTGAACCAAGTAACAGGTTCGGCTGGTGATTTGATTGCCTAGGACCTCTTTGACTCCACATGAAGTTATGAATTTCATCTTTAAATGAAGGATTGGTTTCACTGCTCTGAACGTCGCCAAGCAAGATCACCCCAATATTGCATTTTAGATTGAAGGTAAGTCCACTACTAAGAATGTTAGTATTCAAGAGGCTGTCTTCGGGTGCATTCCTAATGTGACTTCCAACTGAATGGTTTTTTAGACCGGTACGGATTTATTGTCCAACATGTATAATGGGCCCTCGGCCGACCTCATTTGCCTCCTTTTTAATCCAAACTTAAAGTAGGCATTAAGGTAAAGTAAATTTCTAGAATTTTTATTATCAACAAAAACTCATCTTAGTTGGTAATCAAGGGTACCATTTGAAACAAGTGTAGATACAATAAGAGGGTCGGAATGGAGAACTACTACATAAGTTATATCGTCATTGCTAAAATTAATGACATCATTCATTATTCCTAACCTATGTTTCTTACTGTTGAAAGTTTTCTCATGATGGTTAGAAGTTTTATTTCTGGGTGGTCTCATTAATTTCATGTTTACTATTTCGGCTGCTACCCGATTATACAGTTATTCTTATAGTTCTGTCTCATCATTATTGATACTCCTGGGGGCTTGCTCCAAGTCTCTTAGGAACTTATTGACTTGCCCTCTCTGAATGAGGACCTCAATCTCATTCTATAGAGTCTGACAATCCTCAATGTTGTAACTCAAAGATCGATGGTAGAAACAGTATTTCAACTAGTCTCTTCCTTTTGATTTTTTGACCGATTTGGGCCACTTTAAGAACTTCTCATTCCGAATCTACATCATAACATTTATCCGAGTGTCGTTCAAAAGAGTTGGGTTCAAAAGTTTGTATTCCCTTCTGCTACTCGATTCTATTTATAGCTACTTTTTAGGATCTCAGGTGGAGGAATTGTCACCATTCCTCTTTTTCCCACCAGTCGATCCCAGGTGGAGATCTATACGCTCTCTCCTCTTTACTTCGTTAGCCTCTTTAGCAAAAATATATGTTCGGGTAATGGTCTATGCCTTAAGAAAGGTATTGAGCTCTTACTAAACTAAATATTTAAAAAATTTTCCCGAGTGTACAGTTATCATGATAGAGTTCAACTTCATCTCATCAATTAGTTTTGATATTCCTTAGGCCTCCACATTGAATCGGGTTAAGAAGTACTTTAGACTTTTATTTGATCCTTACCGGATACCAATAAATTGCTATGGTTGCTTTTCCTCCCTCTCGTTGGAAGCAAATTATAATAGAAAATTATTAGCCAACTCTTAGAATGTTCAGATTGAATTTGGTGTTAGCCAATAAAATTAAATTGAAGTATCCCCTTTGAGGGTTAACAAGAAGCAAAAATATAATACCGAATCATTGAGGCCCTGGAATCTCAACAAGGTACGAAAATGATCCATGGAATTAGAATTGCCGTCGTAGGGTCTAGGGTTGGCATTTTAAACTTGAGATGGACTAGATACATCCTGATCTCCCTTGTAAATGGCAAACTATCTAAGTCGGCTGAATGTCTGTCCGTGCTTTCTCAGAACAGTTGTTACTCAATCTTTCTTATTCTCTCCTCCACCTGAGATACAAATGCAACCCACTTCTCCTTAAGGAATATCCTCAACTCCAAATGGTTTAGAAAAACATACAGGACCTGTTAGCTATAGAATTTTCTCGAAAGACTACTACATGAAATTTCGTCACGAGCCAAAGGTTTTTCTACATCTCGAGAACAATCAAGGTTTCACCGTTCCAAGCTTTCCTCTCAAGTTTTGAAATTTAATCGGCCTTCTAGTCAAGTTTAGATCCTTTCACTTGAGACTTCTCAGGCTTTGAGGTTTTTAAGCAGTGGAATTACCTCCTTAGAAGGTTGCCTTTTCTTCCGATTCTTCCTTCTGGATGTAGAAGTTTGAGAGTTAGACGATGGAATTCCCAATGATTGTCCCTCCAATCTATTTCAAAGGAACTCGAGGACCTTGGACACTGACTCAACCTGGGCCGCCAACGTCTTCATGTTTACATTTGTGGTCAGACAAGTATTTCCATGACTACCTTCAATTGGGTTATCGCATGAGAAACGATATCCTTAGGTGACATACTTGACTGGCCTCTGGTATCAACCATGTTTTCTCTTTCAATGAGTGACTTGATTATTGCATTTAAATAGCTTGATTATCGCATTTCCCACATATTATGTCAATGATACCTTTCAAGAACCCCAATTATCGTACGAGTTAGGGAGCCGACTACTTCACTTGAATATTTGAATGCAAATAAGTCCAGTCTTCATAACTACAAATTAAAATCTTACGCACAATAATAAAATAAATTAGAAGAAAGAGCTATATAAGATTCGCTCCTTAATATATTCTTCGACACTCAAATCAGTGATCTTATTAATAAATTTGAAAATATGTTGAGGAAGAAGATGGAGGGAATGAAAGATGTTGGAGACGAGTGCAAGTTTAGAGGGCTATACTCATTTTGTGCACACGATTGATTGAATAGCCTTTTTTCTTTTCCCCATCCTTCTTTAGGGAGATATCTTATTTAAAACTAGAGATACCATTTGACTAATTAATACATATGATTAATGCGTGTATATGATGCTGCTTTAGATTAATGGTGGTTGTGCTACTGGCAGTATGTAATAGCCATTCCTATTCAATGGTAGAACCACCGGACTTCCAAGTATAACATTACTTTGGCTGCTCTTTTATATCAGTCCATTAAGGGGCTCATTACGATTCTTTAATATTTGGCTACTTAGATTTCATCCTTTGATTCATATATTTGAATGCTACTGCCCAATTTACTCTATGGCATCTTCTATTGCGCTATTGACATCTGGGCCTCTTGTCCAATTGAGTATTGGGCCTGCCCATTTTTTATTATACCCATCAAGTGATATATTATTTTTAATAATGATGATTTGATAAATCATTATAATATGTTTAGTTTAATTTTTTGAATAAGGGTTCCTTTTCCCATTATAAACATATGTATTGTCTTCTAATTAAGGAGGCTTTTTTGGACTATCTCGATGATTGTCTTGTAGCAGACCTCATTAGTGTAGCTATGAATTATTCAAGCACCCAAATAGGTTTCGAGGTTTTGAACCAGCTTGAATCTGTACAAAGATTAAAGCTCAAAGGTGAGGATTCTGGAGACACATGAGGACACAAAGATTTAGGATTTATCTATGTTGATAGTTTGTGCAACAGCTTGGCAAAAGCAGTTAAGCAATTTTAAAATATTGGTGAGCTAATTTTTGGAGGCCTTAACAAATAAATTGAGATCAACTACAAAAATAAAGTGAGAAATATTCGATTTAAATATGTAAGCTTTAATGGGTTTTCACTTTCTTTCTAAAACATCTTTGTTAATGAAGTAAGAGATGCTTGACACAAAGAGCAAAAAGGTAATGGAGAGCAAAAAGGTAATGATGCCACAAGATAGTTGAAAACTATTAGTAAGTTCTCCATTCCAAAGTACCATGAATTTGGACGTGGTGATGCACTCCACAATGAGCTTTATAAGGACATGGCGAAGAGCGTGTCATGGACAAACTCCTATCTAATTTTATCATAAGCCTTAACAAGATCAATTTTTAAAGCCATTGTAGCATTTCTTCCTTTCGCTTTTTCCATGGTATCCAACATTTCTTGTACTATTGAAATATTATCATGAGTCTTTCTACTAGGTAAGATAGTTTGGATAAGGCTAATCAGATCATTCATGAGCATTTTGAGTCTATGGACAATGATTCTAGTGATTATTTAATAAATCACATTGCACAATGTAATAAGCCTAAAATGACTGAAGTTTTCGGGTCCCTTCACCTTGGATATGCAAACCTGCATGGTCTGATTTCCATCTTTAGGGAGGTGCCCATCCCAAAAAGCTTTAGTTGCAATTTTACAAAGGTTTTCTTTCACAAATTCCCATGCATTTTGGAAAAATAGAGCATGGAACCCATCAGGTTCAAGAGGGGTGGCTTCAAAATCCTTATCAAGAATTATGTTCTTGGACCAAAAGTGGGGAAAGTTTTCTTGAGAGAGGGATTCGGGCTTGAGAATATGTTCCTAAAATAGTTAATTGCCCATTCTTCAACTATATCATTGTCACAAGTCCAAACTCCATTGTCAATTTTGAAAGTAGTAGTCCTATTATGATGCTTCCTGCTTATAGTATATTGAAGAAGAGTTTCATATTTCTCTCCCCCATGGAAAACCTATTAATTCTTGATTTCTAGAACTAGTGAACGTCTTCTTTCAATGATCACACATTAGTCTGGGATGAGTTTCTCTTTATACTCTCTTAATCAGACCGAGCCAACTCAGGAGAGGGTATCTTTAACTCCATAATGTAATTAGCCCAAGATTTATTTTTCTTAAATATGTTATCAAATTTTTTGTTGTTCCAAATTTTCAAATGGTCCATTGTGGTTGATAGTTTATTCTCTATAGTCTCAGGAAAGTCTTTTCAAATCTTCTCAATGAGCTCATTATAGTTGGGATGGTTATATTACATAGTTTCAAATCTAAAAGCCATTGTGTGGATATGAGGTGGGGCAAGGCCATTTGTGTTGATGCAAATAGGATAATTGTTAAATGAGGTTCTGTTGAGATTTGTGACTACAAACATTTGAAATCTAAATTTTCAAGAGTCATTGGCAATGGCTCTATCAAATCTTTTTTTAATCATGTATGCTTTGGCCATCTGTAGTCAATCACATATACTTTAACCTTTTGTAACTAATATTTTTCAGGTTGTATTCCTCTAACCAATTCTAGAATTGGAGACATTTATTAAAATTAGCTGCTTATATATATTACTTTTCATTAAGGGTAAGCATGACATTGAAGTCTCAAATCATCAACTAAGGAAGTCGAAGGGTGGACACTAGGTTTAAAAGCTTCGCCCACATAACTTTCCTATTATTTTGGGGAGGACTAGGGTAGATGGTTGTGAGCAGCCACCCCATGTCCTTGTTATCCTCTTTAATGAGAGCGTGAATCTGATATTTGTGAATATTTAGAATCTCAATTTTAATTTGGTCTTTGGTCATAAGAGATAGATGCCTCTTAAGAAGCCTTGGGCTTTACTTACAGCAAATCCATTCATGTCAATTCTCCCTATCATTCTTGTTGCCATTTTACGACTGATAAGTAGTTCTAATATTGTAATGACTTTAGGTTTCTGGTTGATCATAATACCTTTAAACTCATTGTGAAATTTCTTTCTAGCCACCCCGCGGCAATTCCAAGCAATGATATGTGTTAACATGTCATACTTCCTAGAAGCATATCTGTTCCTATATTCTCATCATTACTAATATCCTAGAAGCTCAGGGGGTGACTCAAATATTACACTAGATTCCTTAGGGTAGTGATCTAAAATCAGGTTGAGCTTACTTGGTGACAGGTTTTGAGATGTCCATGGGTGGGCTAGATTTAGTTATACTGAGGTGTTGGTTAGGGTAATGGCCTGATTTCCTTGGTGATGAGGATGTCCTAGAGAGCTGATATTTTCAAGTTGTTGTTCCTAGCATAGACTCCGGTTGAAGGTCCATCCCTAGGCTTTTTTTTTTTGTTTGAGTTTTCCAATCATATCTATTTCAGTTGGTTTGGCTATAAATGTAAAGTCTATCTGTATATTGGCTTCTTGTTTTTTATGTGTGATCATATTAGTATTGCTCTTAACTCTCTCTGCCTGACAATCTTTTTTTTTTCATATTCGTTTGGCAATCCATATATACATCATATGATTTCCCTGTGTCTAGCACTAAAAATCTAGATCCCATGTTCCTACCCTCCTCTCCTGTATTCTGAAGCAAACGATGCAGCTTCTTAATTGTTATTCTAGCTCTCATGGGGGCATGAAACCAGGAGCTAGACATTTTTTTCTACAAGCGGTCTCATAATAGATTCATTGAAACTATTCTCCACATTCTATTCTGTGGCCTCAGTTCTTTGGATAGTAAACTAATAATTGTTAGAATCATGCCTCAACCTACTACATCTAAAATAAATCTGAGGGAGATCCTCATATTCAATATTCAATACCATCCCTCTCAGCTCACACTGAGACAGAAGAGGTTTGTTGAGGTTAATATCCACAGTTATCTTAACAAATCTTTATCTATCAGCCAAAAATATATTAATATCAACCTTAATTAGTTACCCAATCAGTTTGTCTACAGCCCAAATGACATCTTCCTCGAAACAATGGATTGGCAGGAGTAGAAGTTACCACAGCTGAATGTATCAACTCTTCTGAGAGTCTAAATTCCGGGATCTATGGTCTAACAGCTGGGTAATGTTGGAAAATCATCCAAAGTCCCTTAGTAAGAACATCAACACAATCCTTCTGTTCGTTTAATCTGATTAAATAATAATTAAAGTCCATGTCTATCACCTTGAACCTCCCTTTCGAATTCCACAGGCCCGTGATTCTATCACAGAGGGTTTTGTACCCGAAGGGGCATCCCAACAGTTTAACAATCACAGAATATTTCCAATCCTCAACTAACTTAGATTTTAGCCCTTCAAATAGAATGATTAGATATCAGCCGCAATGTTACCATCTTTAGCCATGTTAACTTTCATTTTGTCCATAGTCTCCCACTGGTCCTATCCCTTATTCATCATCATTGTTGGGTCTGGTCACTCCCTTGTGGATAACCCAACAAATTGGTTTGTTATCGGAGGATTTGTGAAAAACAAATTCGGAGAACTGATTTCGATTAACGGGACGTTGATCGGAAAAGAACAGTGGATGGTCAATGGAGATTGACCAGTAGATGGCAAACTGTGAATTCCGGTCAACAGGAAGTTGACCGTCTAAAGGCTACAGGAGTACTGCTGATGACGAACGAGCAGCAGAAGACGGTCAACGGGGAGGTTGACCGGATGAATGATGAAGACGGTAAATGAGATGTTGACCGGGTGGGAGAGGAATTCCGTCAACAGAAAGTTAACCGTTTGAGTAACAGATCTAGGAGAATGTGGAAAATGATAGTTGGCAACGAACAAATATCTTTCCAGGATTGGTCGATAGGCTAGCAGTTGGGTTGTAGAGCATGTGTCGTCTTGCAAGGTATGGGCTTGCAGGAAGCTCGGGAACTGGTGAAGACGTGGTACCAATTATCTGTAAGATGACCAGCTAAGCAGATGAGATTAGGTGGAGTCAGGACGTCTATATATGAGTACCAGGAGCTTCAACTAATGTGTGGCATGTGTGTGAAGACACCCAGGGTGCAGGTTGCACTGGGCTGGTGTAGGAGAAAACACCAGGGGCGCTGTGCGCCTGCCGCATGAGTGCGGGGGTGAAACGGCTGTCGCCGTTTCACCAACACTTGTAAAATATAAGAGCAGAGAGCACCACAATGAGGAAAGAAAGAGTGGAAGAAAGAGAGAACAGTGAGTGAAACACAAATAATGAGTTTTTATATTCTCGTGCTCTATTTTTCGTTTTCGCCTCTAGAGCTTGTCTAGCCAGGATGGTTGCTGTATTCTGTCTCTGGGTTTTTGTAACTATTTTACATAGTGGATTTATTCGTGGACTTTGTATCCCGTGATTTTTTTTCTTAATTGAGAAGAGGTTTCCACGTAAAAATATTGTGCATCTTTTGTGTTCCTTATTCCTACTATATGGTGGCTGACGATGACAGGGGGTTCAGGTATTCCGCTGCTACCGGATCAGGTGAATTCGGGTCGTTCAAATCCCAACAAGTGATATCAGAGTTAGTCAAGTCTCTTCTAATATCAAGAAGTGGTATCAGAGATATCGGATGACAAGAAGAAATACATGAGAGGTGTGCCATACTCCTCAATTGTGGGAAGCCTGATGTATGCCTCGGTGTGCACTAGACCGGATATAGCTCATACTGTTGGGATAGTTAGTTGGTTTCTATCCAATCTGGAAAAGGAGCACTAGTCTACAGTGAAATGGATTCTGAGGTATATCCGAGGAACTTCCAAGAGGAGCCTGTGTCTTGAAAGCGATAAGCCCCAGCTAGTGGGCTACTCGGATGCTGATATGGTCAGCGACATAGACTCGCGTAAGTCTACTTCAGGTTACTTGGTGAAATTTACAGCGGGTACAATCTCTTGGCAGTCCAAGTTGCAAAAGTGCATGGCCCTATCTACTATTGAAGTGGAGTATATCGCAGTGACGGAGGCCTGTAAGGAAATGTTATGGATGAAGGAGTTCGTTCAAGAGTTGGGCATTAAACAGGAAAAAAATTGTACATCTCTTGTGTTCCTTGTTCCTATTATATGGTGGCTGACGATGACGGGGGATTCGAGTATTCCGTTGCTACCAAATCGAGTGGATCCGGGTCATTCGAACCCCCAACAAGTGGTATCAGAGACAGTCAAGTTTCTTCTGATACCAACAAGTTGTATCAGAGATAACTGAGATCGGCCCAGGCCCGAAAAGGGCTTCTTGCGAAGGATGCTGACAGGAAAGGGCTACCTACGGAGGTGCTGACCTACTGCCAAAGTGGAGTGAAGCGTCACAAGGGGAAGCCGCCGAGTGAAGTGCCGTAGAACCGCCGAGGTCTGCAGCGGTTGGAGTGTACCTAGAGTCATCGTGGAGTAGTTTGCCATTTAGTGTAAAACTGGATTAAACTGTAAAAGGTACAGTGGAGTTAGCAGGGCCGAGGGAGGAACTGAGCAGGGCCAAGGGTGGAGCTGTGCAGGACCAAGAGCGGAATTGAGCAGGGCTAAGTGCGGAGTCAGCAGAGCTAAGGGCGGAGCCAACAGGACCAAGGGCGGAGCCAGCAGAGCCAAGGGAGGAGCTGACGCTGGGATCCCAATTGAGGGGAAGCTGCCGGAAGGCAGGCGATGACAGTCGTCGAATAGAGGCGAAGGTGTTCCCCACAAAGTCGTGAGGGAAAGTTTGTTGGGTCTAGTCACTTCCTTGTAGGTAACCCAACAAACTGATTTATCATCGAAAGATTTGTGAAGAACAAATTCGGAGAACTGATTCCGGTCAACGGGACGTTGACCGGATGATAACAGTGGACGGTCAATGGAGATTGGCCAACGGATGGCCAACTGTGAATTTTGATCAACAGGAGGTTGACCGTCTAAAGATTACATGAGTACTACTGGATAGCAGACGGGCAGCAAAAGACGATCAATGGAGAGGTTGACCGGATAACAGTAGAAGACGGTCAACGAAGGTTGACCGAATGAATGATGAAGACAGTCAATGAGCTGTTGACCGGGTGGGAAAGGAATCTCGTCAACAGAAAGTTGACCGGTTGAGTAACAGACCTAGGAGACTGTGGAAGTGGTAGTTGGCAACAGACAGATGTCTTTTCAGAATTGGTCGACAGGCTGGCAGTTGGGTTGTAGAGTATGTGCCATCTTGGAGGGCATGGGCCTGCAGGAAGCTCGAGAACTGGTGAAGACGTGGCACCAATTATTTGCAAGATGACCAACTGGGCAGATGGGATTAGGTGGAGCCAGGACGTCTATATATGAGCACTAGGAGTTTCAGCCAATGCGTGGCATGTGAAAAATCACCAAGTGTGTGGGTGCGTGAAGACACCCAGGGTGCAGGTTACATCGGGCTAGTGTAGGAGAAAATACCAGGGGCGCTGTGCGCCGGCCGCATGAGTGCGGGGGTGAAACGACCGTCGCCGTTTTACTAACACTTGTAAAATGTGAGAGCAGAGAGCACCACAGTGAGGAGAGAAAGAGTGGAAGAAAGAGATAACAATGAGTGAAACACAAAGAATGAGGTTTTGTATTCTCGTGCTCTGTTCTTCGTTTTTACCTCTAGGGCTTGTCTAACCAGGATGGCTGCTATATTCTATCTTTGGGTTTTTGTAACCATTTTACATAGTGTATTTATTAGTGGACTTTGTGTCCCGTAATTTTTCTCCTTAGTTGAGAAGGGGTTTCCACGTAAAAATATTGTGCATCTCTTGTATTTCTTGTTCCTACTATATAATAGCTGACGATGACGGGGGGATCGAATATTCCGCTGCTACCATAATGGGTGGATCTGGATCGTTCGAACCCTAACAATCATATCCCTAAATGACGATTTCTTCCTGAATGGATTATCGATTTGTGGTGCTGTTTTTTTGTCAAATAGTAGTGCCTTGAGTTTAGTCGTTCTCTTCTTCAAGGTACATGCCAGATGTTTGGCTTAATAAAGATACAATGGCTCTAGGTTTTTTCCTTTGGTGTGGATGCTTGTTGGCCGTGACGCTAGAGACAGAAGGGCATCCTATAGTGTTAACTCCATCGTCAGGGGGAGGGAGATTAAGGGGCGTGGGGCCGTTGATGATGGGGTGACGAGAGATTTTCGAAACCCTACAGTCTGGAGTTTTCAAGAGCATTTCTATCATATTACCATTTGCAAATAATTTATAGAATTATCATATGCTATGTTTCTTAAAGCTATAGATTTTTTTTCTGTCGTAAATGTTAATTATTGTTTGATAATTTTCTTAATTTGTTTCCCTAAAAATGAAAAAAAAAAAAAGAAGTTTAAAACGTATGATAGGCTTTTCTAATTTCATGCATGATAGGCTTTTTGTTTTCAACCCTAATAGGTGCCTTGAATCATTTCTAAGTTGACTCTTTTGAATGTTCTCTAATCTGTCTAAGATTTTTTATTTTTTCCCCTAAGATGTATGGGTTATCTCTTCTCGATCATTTCTTTATATTTATTAGTTAGAATCTTTCCTTTTGAATTTATTCGACTAAGTAGATAAAATTTATCTATTTATGATAACTATTACATCAATTAATGGAGATATAATGACTACAAACTTTCACTCAATGTAGCATAGTGTAAAAGGCATTACAGCTTTTTAT
>JAODPA010054064.1:0-11446 GCA_025585075.1 Nepenthes mirabilis
GGGCCGTCAGATTTCAATCCAACGGCCCCCTCCCCGCGGCACAGGCCCTGCGCCGCAGAGCCGCGGTGCAGGGCCCCTGCTTCCATATTTTATACCTTGCTGGGGATTCGGCGTTTATAAAACACCGACGACGGGAGCGGCTCATCCGTAGAGTTTGGCGACGTGTGCAAGTATATCGTAAAAAGACCGTCATGTCCCTTGAAGAACAACTCCCATAAAGGTGCAAGTGGCAATCTTCCCCTGCTCAAGAACATAAATGCCAACGTTGCCCTCCTTTTGTACGGATAGGCCACGATACCAGGCACCATTGAAGCTCTCCACATCAACTCCCCGTCACTCATGGAATGCCATATCTCCGTCGGCGCTATCCATTCCCTTAAATCCGTGAGCGTTCCTGACCGTCCGATCGATGGCACTGAGATGTCAGAAAATAGACGACAAGCGTTGCATGGAGAGCATGGGGAAACCAGCTGATTAGGGTAGTAGTATTCTTCCAAAACCATCATCTTGCTAATCCGATGGTTGACGAACATAGCAAGAACTATGACGAAAAATGCAACCGTGAAGCAGAAGATTATGGTGATTGTGGCATGAAAGGTTGCAGTTTGAGGACTGTTTTCTCTAGCATTCTTCTGTATCCATGATGACAGCTCTCTCACAAAAGCAATCTTACAATGTCGAGCCATCTCTCTCTCTCTCTAACGAAGATTGTTTATTGCTCTGAACTCTGAATATGGAAAAGAAAGTGTTGCTCTCTACACGTTTTGAATCAAGCCCGTTTGCAGAGGAGAAATGGAGGTTCAAAGATTAGGAAGAAGAATGTGACCTATGATGGCAGGAAGTTCAATGGTGATCATTTGGAAGAGAGTTGAAGACGTTACAGGAGTTCATACGATGATGAATGAGGAAGAATGACATTTTTCCCTTGTTATTCACGAGAAAAGCCTAAGGAAGGTCATCACCTATGCCAGAAATTGGAATTTGTAGTATTCGAGTGGGCATTTTACACGTGTCCCTTGTTTTTGCAAAATTACTATTATACAAAAGCAACAGGGGCAAGGGGGTAAGGTTTGTGATAGCACACTAAATGAAATTAAAAAAAGAGTTGACATGCTATGCGAGGCTCCTAAATTTTGTGGTGTAAAAATGATAAGATGTATGTAATATTATTGCTATATAATAAAATGGTTATTTTTATAATTTAAACTAATGATATTGATGTCACAATGAGATATATGAGGCCTAATTTTAGAGAGATATATGAGACTCTTAACTAACTAGTGATGAATAGTAGCATTAGAAATGGACTTGTCATCAATATATAGAATTTGACGTTATATTTAAGAGTACTAGTGGCCTTCTTATAGTTAGTAAACCCAACATAAAAAAGGAGATGGGAAGTATACTTAACCTATATCAAATAGTAACCATAAGATATAGGAGGTACCCCAAGTCCAAGAAAGTAGTGAAGAAAAATGAAATCATTCATTTCAAAGCACTAACCAAAAAAATATTTAATTTGACAAATATAGAACTATGACCATCAATAATAATTTTATCATCAATATAAAATAGGAGAATAGTGACACTGACAACAATATGACGACAAAGAATGGTAGAATCATGAGGATTGGAGGCAAAACCAAACTATAAAATAATAAAGCTAAATTTAACAAATAGGCACTATGATCAATTTAAGATTGTATAATGTTTGCCAATGATGATATATTTGTCTAAGAGAATAAAGATAATCAGGAGGAGGTTTTAAATAGAAATTTTTAGCCAAGTCGCTTTGTAGAAATGTATTTTGTATATTTATTTAAAATAAAGGTTATTGGCGTATAGTAATTACAGTTAAGAGAGATCAAATAAAAATAATGTAGGCAACAAGAGTGAAAGTCCCTTCAAAATTAATGCCATATTCCATGTTAATTATCTTGGCCACAAGACAGAGCTTTATATTGAACTTTTGAATTATCAAAATTTATTTTTTGTTAGTATATCTATTTGTTTCTTACTATAGTCTTACGAGGTGAAAAAGCAATTGAAACCCCAATATGAGTCCTTTTAAGAGTATTAGGTTTGTTGCGTACCATAAATTCGGTTTGTCCTACGAATTTGGGAGCCGCGAATCGGATTTTTACACTGAGTTGATCTAATACAGATCTAGTTTCCATAATTTTGAATTTGAACCATATACAACATAACTAAAAATAAGAGATCAGAAGACGATGAAAATTATTCCCACCGTAAACCCTCCAACGGTCGAGTCAGATGTCTTTTCAAGAAAATAAAAAGATGTAAGGAGGATGCGAAAAAACAT
The DNA here is from genome assembly GCA_025585075.1 of Nepenthes mirabilis. Taxonomy (NCBI): domain Eukaryota; kingdom Viridiplantae; phylum Streptophyta; class Magnoliopsida; order Caryophyllales; family Nepenthaceae; genus Nepenthes; species Nepenthes mirabilis. The sequence goes on from JAODPA010054064.1 coordinate 2,324, forward strand.
GTGTGGTGGATTGAGCGTTTAGGTACGTCCAATTGATAGACGGTTTAGATGTGTGCCCACAAAAGGGCGGCTTAGAGGTGCACCCGAGGGCGGCTTAAAGGTACGTCCGCGGAGGGCGGCTTAGAGGTACGCCCAACAGAGGGGCAGCTTCGGAATACACCCACAAAGGCGCATCTTAGATAAGTTATTGTAAATTGTACGGTTGTTTATGACTCACGGGAGTACTCTAACTAGTCACTTGAATAAAAGATCTTTTGGAGAGAGAGGAGATATCGCTTCTGGAAGAACCAGAGGGCAAGGCTTCCTGCATGAGGGAGAGATCTCTTGAATCTGGATAAAAGCCTCATGAGATATAGGGCTTGCCTCCATTGGATAGAGGGTTAACCTCCTTAGGTATGATCTCCTAGACGACGGAGTACATGGCTCCAGGAAGACTGGACGGCAGAGCCTCCTGTTAGATCCTCCTCTCCAACCTCTCTTTTGAGGCCTCTCTTCTCTGGGATCTCTCATTGAATTATTGAAGGAAGAGCCTCCTGGAGGATGGTCTCCAGAGAGGTTTTTTTGGCTTTTTGAGATGGAGAGCTGGACTCCTTAGGTGTGGCCTTTTTCAAATGGAGGGCTGGCCTCCTTTTTCTTCCTTTATTTTCTCTTCTCTGGCCATTTTTTTTTTTATTCTTCCTCTCTCATCATTTTTGGTCGTTTATCCCCTCTATTTTCCCAAAAAGTAAAGGAATATTTATAAAGGTGGTGGACGGTTGAATTAACCGCCCACTAATAAGATTTGTAAAAGCTGTTATTGTAGGTTGCTTCCGGGAAGTGGGTGGTTGCGTATGATGGTTATTATACAGTATAACCCCTGTTGAACTGTCTCTGTGAATAAGGACGTTCGAGTAAGTTGCGCATAACACATGTGCTCACTTTCTGGGCCGAAATCTTTGAGCCAATGAGCCATATTTGGGCTGAATTTCATTGGGTCTTTACTTCATCTGGATCTTCTTATTGGGTCAGGTTTATCACTTTGGATATCATCTTTTACTCTGGAGATCTTATCAATCAAGAGATTTTGTCATCTCTAAAAGTCTTGTTACTCCGGAGACCTTCATCGTCTCCAGAAATTTTATTCACTCTGAAGACCTTCTTTTACTCCGGAGATTTCATCCTCTCCGAAAGTATTGTCACTCCGGAGACTATCATAATCTCTGGAAGTTTTATTCAATCCGGAAACCATCTTTCACTCTAGAGATTTTGTCATCTCTAGAAGTTTTGTCACTCCTAAGACCTTTATCCTCTCCGAAAGTTTTATCACTCCAGAGATCTTCTTTCACTCCGGAGACCTTTATCCTCTCCGGAGATCTCATCTTCCGGAGACCTTTCTCTTCAAAAATTTTGTCACTCCAGAGACCTTCATTTTCTCCGGAGATCTCATCACTTCGGAGACCTTCATCCCCTCTGAAATTTCATCACTCTAGGAATTTCACTCCAGAATTCTCTTGAGGCCACAGTGTGCATACGGCAAACATAACAATACATCCCACAAGGCGTGACCAAAGCTAACGCAATGGCCTTTGTTGATAGTCTTCTAGTAGTTTTAACTGTTTCGATTTATGCATATCCCAAGATGTTACACTGGGGGCTTCGCCCGTTAACTCCCACGTAATTAAGGCTGTTTAACATTTGTAAAAAAAAAAAAAACCTATAGGCTGATAACCTTATAGCCCAATGACCACAAGTGACAAGGCCAAAAGGTGATCAGGAAATCGATTCAATCATCAAGCACTGATGAAAACCAAGAACATGGCATGCTATCTACTTTGAACACCGACGATGATTTCAAGCAAAATCCAGGTAAATTTTGCATACATCACACTGCTTACTTGAATCATGTTTAATTAATAGTATAATTATTTTACCTCCTTATATGAGTGTTTGCATCATTGCATAACTTTGAGTGACCTAAACTGCCTCTAAATCGGATGAATTATCATTTACCTGTTAACAAATCTTGGTTCCAAACCAAGCGGCCGAGAGACCGTCAAATGTAAACCTCGGTCCCGTACCGAGCGGCCCTTACGAGATCGAATTTAAATCTTGATCCCGTCACCGAGCAGCTCATGTGTGGTCAAATATAAATTATCAGGAAGCTTTTCAGTATGAGTGTGGCGACCTCCTCCCAAAGGAGTGAGTACTATCAGTCAAAGATAGTCAATAACAGACTAGGACCGGAAGCATAAATGCCACAATGTCTGTGACGGACCGGATTATTCTCCATCGAATAACCTCCGTCAATGGTAACACAACCCCAAGCCTATAATTAAACTATAGACTTCTACAGAAAATCTGGCAGAGTTTCCTCTACAACTGGACGAAAACCGAAATACAACATGTTTAAATATCAACCTGCAACACGCACACATCTATCAAAGGCTTACTCAAAGCCTACAACACGCCACACAGGATCACAACACTGTCATATCATCCATGGCTCCAATACAGTATACAACCTACTATACTGGATCTAGAGAGATGACATCTAATTAAATAAAACTCCAAACATAAATATACAAACGTGGAAGCATAACTAAATCATCATACATGCGGAAGCATAATAAAATCATAAAATAGCAACAATGAGCCACTCTCAACCGCGAGCGGCTATCCATAGTCTGATCCAACTCTAAGTCCAAATCTTCTGATCACTCGCCGTCCAGCCAATCACATCAAACAAGCCTCTCCTTGCTTTATCTACATGCGCCAGCTAAGTGTTCTCATCTGAAAGAAAACAACAACAGCAAGAGTGAGCCAACAGCTCAACAAGTATAATCATAAACACCCCTCCAAGACACGTACAAGAACTGAAATGAGAGGGGATACACACACTCTCCACAATAAAGGAACAGGACAGGGAATAGGAAGCAACTGGAATCACTCGATCCTTACAGTTCTCACCGTTTTATCTTAAATCACTGGTTTCACGCGGTTCTTGCGGTTCATATCTTTGAGTCACTGGATTCATTCGGTTCATCAATTGGATATTATTCGTTTTCATTATCATATCATCTTTGCGGACCCCGGCTAGTAGATCGTACTAACCAACGATGCGAGAGAACGAGGACAGGAATGTGTTCGCTACACATTCTAAAGCCACGGCTACTACTTTCGGTCGGTAGCACACGACCCTCGGTTGCATCCATGCAACAATCATCTCAGACGACTACATCTCAATATGTAGCGTCGACAGACACACCCCACACCCCCGGGGTCCAGGGCAATCCTCGTTCTTCCACAGTAGTTTCCTAAAGTGTACCACAGACATCACCCGCTCACACGAGCGGCCAAAATACGTGGCCAAGTATCCCTCGGGTTTCCACTACGATGGACATGGTACACTAAAGAATACTACCCATATGACTCAGGGTCCTAGTTTCAGGGTTAGGTTCGACACTTGGAGAGGGAAATCCACATTTGCCATACACAATCGAATCTCAAGAAATCTCATTCCCATCACAATCATCTCCAACCGGGAGATTACATCATCAAACACATCTCCATCCAGGAGATCATATCATCTCAAGCACAATGTGGACTCCCTTCCATTCACGTCATGGTTCTCAATAACCAATGGGACTCAATTCCCTTAATCATAATCGGTGGGACTCAATTCCCTAAATCCACAACAAATCACTCCAAGTTCACAGTATAGATTAGATATCATACCTCAAGTGATCACAAGTCCTTTTAGAACCTCCGAGACTCATTCCTTTGCCTCCATCACACGGATTCACATTCGGGTTTTACATTTCACTTTGCATTTCTCATTTTATTTTGGGTGAATATTATCAGATTTCTCTTTGAACACTCGGATGCCGTACACGGTTCGATACTTGGAAATCGGACGTCCGGTGGATTCGTACGTACTCTTTGTACATGATATTTCACATTTGGGTTCAATTTAACTTATCACAAGGGTGGAAGTACACAACTTCCCATTTATTTTCGGATTATCCACAACGGGAAACTATCAAGGCTCCCGGATGCCACGAACGGGTCAAATCTTGCGAGATTCGGCATCCGGTCGATATATACACACAATTGGGATACGGGGATTCATATTCTAGGGTCCTTTCAACATTTCACGAAGGTGACAACGCGCAAAATCCACCTTCGATCTCGGGTGAACAGTAACAGCGCCCATTTAATGGGCTCGGACGCCGCGAACAGGTCTAAACGCGCGAGATCGGACCCGCAGCTGACATATATTCATCATTGGGACGTGGGGATTCCAATTTTGGGGTCAATTTTATGATACGAGGTCGGGAAACGGGAAATCCCCAAAATCCCGTAGGTTAGGGTTTCGGTGAAACCCACCCGGGTGAATCGAACACGATTCGAACAACTAACTACATTTTCTTGGACCTCAAGGCACGGGTATCGAGATCCTAACATTTCCCGTGGGTATCGACACAAAATACCCAACGAAAATACATAAAACAACGAAAGAGAACGAGAAGTGGGTATGAGAACACTTGCCTCGACGCGTGCTTTCACCTTAATACCTGGCTTTCGAGCGGAATCGGACTCCCGGGCTCGATCTCCTCCCTTCTCTCTCTAGAATTGTTCTCTCTCTCTCTAGAAAAACCCTCGGCCCGTGCGAAATGAACGAGAGAGAGGCGCGGCGCGTTTTTATACTGCGTCGGCCGCTCGAGCGGCCGGCGAGCGGCCAGGCCACGGGTGGCCACCGCTCGAGCGCCCCTTGAGCAGCTGGCGAGCGGCCAGGCCACGGGGCGGTTCTGCTTTCTCGGCTCGACCCTCAGCTCGAGCTCCCAGCAGGCGCAAGCCTGCTGGCAGGGCTCCGGCAGCCCGGACCCGAATAATTTCCCGATTTTTCTTCCGATACCAAACCTTATTCATCCCATAAGATTAGTATTGATCATTAACATACTAATCACCTCTTAATTATCGGGTTCACAAATTCGGAACCTCACAATGTCCTTTAATAGGACTGAGTACCAACGGGTACATGCGAACGATGGTTTGAGCTAGTAAAATCCTGATGACAATTGCCTCAAGGCTTAATCGGCAATCACTCTTTTGTCAGTGTTACGACTTCCTTCAAGTAAGAGCGAGCAGACCAGTCAGATGCATGTGTAAAAACCCAACAATAGTGACCGAAAGGTTTAGACAATAATGGCGTCCTATTCAGACCTATAGATAGGGTCCCATCGGAAGCATGCTTGGGGTTGAAAGTTTCGAACTACCCGACATTGGGAGCTAGTGATTGGTTCGACAAACCCGGCCTAATAAGAAGGTCCAGATGAAGTAAAAGCTCAATGAAATTCAGCCCAAAGATGGCCTAACGGCTCAAAGATTTCAACCCAGAAAACTAGCCCATGTGTCATGTGTAACTTACCCGTCCGCTCTTATCCATAGAGACGGTTCAATAGGTGGTTATACTGTCTGATAACCACTATATGCAACCACCCACTTCTCGGAAGCAACCTACAATAACTGCCTTTATAAATGCTATTAGTGGTGGTTAATTCAACCGTCCACTACTTTTATAAATATTCTTTTACTTTTCGGGAAAAATAGGGGGGAGAAATGGCCAAAAATGGTGAGAGGGGAAGAATTTAGAAAAAATGGCCAGAGAAGAGAAAATAAAGGAAAAAAAAAAAGGAGGCCAACCTGCCATTTGAAGAAGGCCACACCTAAGTAGTCCAGCTCTCTATCTCAAAAAGCCAAAAGAACCTCCTTGGAGACCATCCTCCAGGAGGCTCTTCCTTCAATAATTCAATGAGAGATCCCAGAAAAGAGAGGCCTCAAAAGAGAGGCCGGAGAGTAGGATCTAACAGAAGGCTCTGCTATCCAGCCTTCCTGAAGCCATGTACTCTGTCGTCTAGAAGGTCATACCAAAGGAGGCCAACCCTCCATCTTATGAAGGCTAGCCCTCCATCTCAGGAGGCTTTTGTCCACATTCAAGAGATCTCTCACATGTTGGAAGCCCTGCCCTCTGGTTCTTTTTGAAGCGATCTCTCCTCTCCTTCCAGGAAATCTTCTATTCAAATGACCGATCAAAGTACTCCATGAGTCATAGACCGCCATACAATCTGCAACAGCTCATCTTAAACACTGCTTTGCGGGTGTATTCCAAAATCGCTCATCTACCAGGCGCACCTTTAAGTAGCCCTCCGCGGGCGTACCTCTAAGCTGTCCTCGGGCGTACCTCTAAATTGCCCTCAGGAGTACCTTTAAGTCACCATTCTGTGAGTGCACCTCTAAACCGTTCATCAATTGGGCGCACCCAAAAGCTCAATTCGCAACACATGCATCTACACATCCTCCTTACATCTTTCTATTTTCTTAAAACAATATCTATTTTGAGCATCGGAGGGTTTACAGTGGGAGCAATTTTCGCTATCCTCTGACTTCTTATTTTAGTTGTATTTCATAGGATTTAGGTTCGAGATTATAGAGACTGGATCTATATCATATTAACTCAGCATGAAGATCCAATTTGCGACCCTTGAATATATAGGATAACCCGAATTTATGGTACACACTAAGGTTTATTTGACTTAACTTATTACCAGAAAGTATTAGAGCATGTTTTGTAATAACCTCATAACACATAAAGATTAAAAAGAGTAGAAAAATAGTTATATTAACAAATATCGGTAGGAGAAGCTCGCACTGAGTGAACCGATGAATAGCCTTAGTGGAGGACTCCAAAAGGTGTGGTTGTGATGTTGGAGTCATTAGATGATCCACATTTATCGAAAATGGGTGAGCTTACAAGCCATACATCAAATGGGAATTAGGAAAATAATTGATTGTTTGATTAGTGAAAAATCGAGAAGAAGTAGAAAGATCCAAAGAGAATGAAGAGATATTAGTAAAATTTTTGTGTTCCAATATTTAACATTCCTAGAAATACGAATATATTTGGTTATGGAATCGTAATATCGATAGGTTTTATATTCAATATTATAATCAAGAAAGCAATAAAGTAGAAATAATATTTAAGTTTGGTATGATGTTGAGGAGGTAATGGAACAAAGTAAGCGTATCTAAAAACTTTGAAAAAAGAATACTCGAATACCTATAGAGATACTCATATGAAGATTAGTTTAAAATTTTGAGAGATAGAATTCTATTAATAAAATAGATGATTATAATGACAGTTTTTTTAAAAAAAAGACTTGAGAAGAGAAGTAGAAGAGAGTGGTGTACAAATGATGTCAAGAAAACGTCGATAATTTTATTCAGCATGATCATTTTATCGGATAGTGTAAGGATATAATTAATAAGACACATTGTCCATTTGTTGAAATTCGTCTAAAAAAAAGGTGAAAGCATATTCCATAGCGTTATCGGAATGAAATACTTTGATATTATTATCGAATTGAGTTTTTATCATCTAACGAAAATCATTTTGATGATTTAAAGATTACCAAACTTGGTGCTCTTTGGTACTAATACTAGTTAGGAAAAATTGCTCAATTTTTTATATTTTTTATGCGATAGTGTCAGAAGATATCCTTTGATCTTTACTGAGGTCATCCTCAATGACGTATTGTTTCATCCGTTCATTACACATCTAAATACAGACCGATGAACGTCATATTATTTTATAATGTCTCAAAAATCTCTACATATTAGATATAAATGAAGTTTGATAAATGTAATTCTGAGTTTTGAAAATTCATGAATTCTAATGAACTGCTTAGAACTTCTCTCTAGTTTCGTTGAAAAATATTAAATTTCTATTAATACATTGCCGATTGCTTGTCATTGTCCAAACTAACAATTTTCATCTTGCAAAAAATTGGTGTTGGCAGCATTCAATATCGTGCATGAAATATGATTTTATCTTAAATTAACGGAATACGTAAACTATAATAAATTAGATATATGATCGATGATGCTATACATATAATAAATGTAGGATGATTAAATAATGAATTGTATTGTTGTACTTTATTGTTAAAATATATTGCCAAAATTAAAAGATTTTTTTTTTTTTGTATAGATTGTTTACAGAATCCCTATGCTTTATAAATTAAAACATTAGACAATTAAATAGTGATGCGGCATGGGACCAAACTTCGAGCGGATTCGGGTTATGTCAATTGTTGAATCCGGCTCCGTCCACCAAATCTGGGTCCTACACATCACTAAGACAAACGAAAGGTCAGGTGCTGACGGGATATTATCCCATCAATCTCAAATCAGTAAGATAGCCTTCCAAAAATTGAGAAGGTAAAAGAAAGAGCGCAATGAGGGTGAAAAGTAGATAGTGTTTACGGGAATGATTTGGTTCTCGTTAGGAGAAGTTAATGTTGCTCATGAGGAGTGTCGATTTCTATCTTCGACTTTCTGAGAACCGCAGCGATAGGAAGTAAAGAGAGTGCGGGCGTCCTAAAAGCGGAAGAGCTTGGGAGGACGTCAGGCGAACTCTAAAGGATTCCTCTTAATAAAGGAATGTGAATGTAAGGACAACTCCAGTAGATATGAGGGCGTTTGTTTTCTTTGAGAAGACGTGCCCTTAAGTGTTGATTCCATGGCTCTCTTATAGTCGAGAGTTGAACATCCCTCCTTTGGTAGGAGTACGTGATTCAAGTGCTCTATTGGAACAGCTTTCTTTCTGGATGTTGGCATTAATGGCTGTAACGGCTCATTGCGAGGATTACCTTCCTTCTGTGTTTTACAATGACTAAGGTTTACAGTAGATAGGGGAGAAAATCTAATACTTTTCATGAGGTGAGCGCTGAATCTGTTGGTGACTGTTATTGTGGAGGTTACCTTTTGGGGGAGCGCATAATCAGGGAAGGGAGCTGTTGCTGGTTGCAAGCGAGAACGCAGGTCAAATTGGGCCTGGCCCACATAATATTTGTCCATGGGCCGGCCTACTGTAGCGTTATCAGTCAACAAAAATGTTGACCATCCTTTATGCTAATTGACCGTCTTTATGCTGGTCCCCTTTTTCTTTTATCCGGTCAACAGTTCGTATTGATCGTTTAGACTTACATGTAGACCATTATGGATTTGGCCCGCTTCTCTTCCTTGGGCTAGCTCACAGTGGACATACCCAACAAACAGTAATATAAAAATTAAGTATTATGAAAA
>JAODPA010054075.1:0-11445 GCA_025585075.1 Nepenthes mirabilis
CCCCCTCTCTCTCTCGTAACCCTCGTTCTTCCATATCCTTCGTCACACCCTTCCCCAAATGACCCTTAGCCATCTCTCCTGCGTCTCATTTTTCTCAAAAATTCTTGAGAAATTCACTTCTTCTTCCAACCGTTTCCGAAACCATCGGCTTCCTCACCAATGCTTCTTACTTTCCCTACCGAGCACTTCCATTCTCGGCTCTCGGTGAAAGGAGAGAGGAATCGAAGCGGAAGACGCCGAAGCTACTATCCATGCTGTCGACTACTTCTATCGTTGCTAGATACGATGGTTGGGAGAACTGTGGATGGATGTTGCAATGAGGTGCCTTTGACATTGTCACTATTGATGAGTCGATGCTTGTTAGGGTTATTCCCTTTGTGGGAATGTGCCCACAGATTTATACACGAATATGGTCCGTGGACTTGTGAGCAATGAGGTCCGCGGACTAATGAGCAATGTTGTCCGCAGACGTATGAGCAAGTCGTCCATGGATTCTAAAAATAGACGCGGATATTATGTAATATCTGAGAACTTTTTGCTGTTGGAGCCTGAGGTCCATGGGTAATACTTAGAGGCATTTTTGGAGGCTCAAAAACTTGAAGATAGAAAGCACACGTGGAGGCCAGCTCAAAAGATCTTCTGAGCATGTGAGATTTATAAAAAATATGCATGCAGTCTTTACAGAGTGGCGGGTCATTTTTGCAGGGCTGACAACTTGCAGAGTTGTTACAGAGCTGCAGGAGGCCTGGTGGCTACCTATACATGTATCCTATATATTGGTATGACTGTCACTCTCATCAGTCAATATACATATATGTATATGTTCTGTGTGAGCGTAGGATCACAAAGTAAGAGTAAGAGAAAATTTTCAAAGTAAGAAGCGAAGAGTGAAGTGTAATAGAGAGAAGTGAGTGAATAAGTGTGTATTTTTTTTTACTGTGTTCTTTATCTTTGTTTCAACAGGGTTTGTGTAGCCGTGTGGTTTCTGTAATCAGTTCTCACACATAATGGATTGTTTGAGGACGAAAGTTCCATTATTTTTTCTTTAATTTAGAAGGATTTTTTACATAAAATATTTGGTATTTATTTTCTTCTTCCATTTTACTTTACTGTTTGTGTGTGTGATTGTGTGCCTTTTGTTGTCTGACTGCCCATTGGGATGCCAATAATTGGTATCAGAGTCTGGTTGAGAACTCTGTTCTAATGGCGTCATCATCATCTTCGAAGAACTTACCGTTTAGTGTGAAGTAGTTCAACGGTCAAGACAACTTCATTCACTGGTAAAAGAGGGTGAAGAATATCCTAATAAGGGAAGGAATGTTGAAGGCCCTGAAAAAGGAAGAGAAGCCAACGAATCTAACTGAGAACAAATGGTAAGATAAAAGAGACCTTACTAACTGTACCATCAAATTATACTTGGTGGACAATACTCTCCAGGAGGTTCTCGATCTGACAGACCTGGCAGAGATTTGGGAAAAGTTAGAGAATAGATATAAGTTTAAATCCTTAATAACCAAGCTACATATAAAGAAACAGTTCTATGGCCTATGGTTGTCAGAATGTAGCAACTTTGATATGCATTTGGATGAGTTGTAACGCAGATGTCAGCTCTTGATGAAGAGATCAAGAAAGAACATAAGGCGTTAGTACTGCTGGCCTCTCTGGCAACTTCTTATGACCATATCGTCACCACCTTACTGTTTGGAAAAGACATACTTAAGTTAGATGAGGTCATTGCGTCCTTATTTATGAATGAGTTAAGACGGTCACAAGGGGTTTTAACATCTTCACAGTCTGAGGTAATTGTGACCGAGTCCATGGGAAGAAATAGAGGATGCGGCCAAAAGCTTAGAGAGAAAGGCCGCAATAAGTCTCGATTAAAATACCAAAATGTTGAATGCCACCACAGTGGCAAAAAGGGACGCATCCGAAAAAATTGCTTCAAGTAGAAGTGGGAAAATGTAGGGAAAGGACGATGAGAGAAAAAGTCATCGATTTCTGTGGTTACAGGAGGTGATCTTCTGTTGACATGTGAAAAAAATGTGGCAAGTTTAACGGACCATGAGTCTAGTTGAGTGGTTGATTTTGGTGCCTCTCTGCATGCCACGTTCAGAAGAGATTTATTCACCTTCTATACTTTAAGAGACTTTGGGGTGACAAGATTGAAAAATGAGGGAACATCTGCGGTTGTTGGGAGAGGTGATGTTGTGCTAGTCACTAACAATGAGACAAAACTGATGCTGAAGGATATTCGTCATATGATGCAATCTCCATGTTGTCGCCGACGTGATGATGAAGAACGCAACGGAATGGAAGATCTGCAGAGGAGGGAGACGGAAATTTGTGCTGGGAACGGAGGAAGAAGAGGGAATAGGGAGAGGGAGGAGGGAGGAAAACAGAGAGAGGGAAGGAAGACGCAGGAGAGAGAGAGAATTAGAATATTAATTTCCTTTCTTCCTCCAGTAAACAGATTTTAGACTATACATACGGGAATTGGGCATACGGAAATGGGATCCTGTAACGGGAACGGGGAACCGGGAAACAGGGTGTTTGTTTGTAACTGTCCACGTGAGAGGCAGGGAATATTCTCAAGCAAACAAACCAATCTAACCAAGGAGAAAATGAAAAAATAAAATAATTAAGGGTTTGTAACATCATATCTCCAATATCTGGCTGAATATTATTTCAGCCGGCCAGTTGGATGATGAATGTTACTGTAATATCTTCTATGAAGGTAAATGGAAGCTGACCATAGAATCTTTAGTTATAACACAAGGAAAAAAGTCCTCCGACCTGTACATGATGAAAGCTTGTGCAGTGGCCGAGGACGCAAACTCCATCACCAACAATGGGTCCAAGGACTTGCAGCACCAGAGGTTGGATCACATAAGTGAATGTGGATTATGTCATTTGGCCAGAAAGGGCCTCATCTTAGAGCTGAAGGAAGATAGTCTGAGGACGTTCCCTCATTGTATGGCTGGGAAGCAGCGTAGAATCTCATTCCATGGAGACTCATCCTCTGTGAAGACTGATATACTTGATCTCATCCATACAGATGTGTGCGGACCATTTAAGGAGAAGTCCTTTGGTGGAGCACAGTACTTCATTTTCTTTATTGATGATTGCTCCAAGAAGCTGTGGATTTACCAATTGAAGACTAAGGACCAAGTCCTAGTTGTGTTTGAACAATTTCATACTATTGTGGAGCGTCCAGCGGGGGATAAATTGAAGACCGTTCGCAGTGATAATAAAGGGGAGTATATTGGGACTTTTGATGCCTACTGTAGGTCTCATGTTATTAGATATTAGAGGACACCACCAAAAATGCCGCAACTAAACGGAGTGGCCGAGCGAATGAATCGCACATTGCTGGAAAGGGTGAGGTGTATGCTCTTTGAGACGAATCTGTCTAGCTTCTTCTGGATAGAAGTATTAAAGACTGCGACCTATATCGTTAATAGGTCACCCAATAAGCCATTGAAGGGTGAGGTGCCAGAGAAGATATGGTTGGGCAATGAGCCATCTTATAACCACCTAAGGGTGTTCGATACAAAGCCTATATTCATATCCCGAGAAATAAAATGAAAAAATTGAAACAAAAAACAAAGCAATGCGTATATTTGGGCTATGGGGAAGACAAACTAGGCTACAGATTTTATGATCCTGTTGAGAAAAGACTCGTCTAGTCAAGGGAAGTGACTTTTATTAAAGATGAGATTATAGAGGATATTGGCAGAAATACCAAGTCTAATATTACTCGGATGGACAATGTAAGTGTTGAAATTGTCTGACCGGAGTCCCTAGAATACAAGGACAATGATCCTGAAGTAGCCGAGGACAATGGTGAGATGGACACGGCACCTGACGAGGACCAGAATGAAATAATTCCTCAATAGGTCGAGGAGGTTCCCATGCGACGATTCTCGAGAGAAAGATGTCTGTTTGTTCATCTATCTCCTAGTGAGTATGTCTTACTCACTGATATTGAAAAGCCAGAGATATTTGAAGAGGCTATGGAAGACGAGAATAAGTAGAGATGGTTAGAAGCCATGAAAGATGAAATGAGCTCTTTCCATGAGAATCATACTTTTGATTTCGCTAAATTTTCCAAGGGGAAGAAAATTCTAAAGAATAAATGGGTCTTTCGGTTGAAGATGTCTGAGGATACTATACAGTCGAGGTCGAAGGCGTGGTTAGTAGTAAAAGGTTTCAATCAACGTAAATGTGTGAATTTTGATGTAATCTTTGCACCCGTGGTAAAAATGTCCTCGGTCTGTATCATGTTTGGTTGGCAGCTGCTCTGAATTTGGAGATAGAACAATTGGATATTCGAATAGCATTCCTCCAAGGAGACTTTGAGGAAGAAATTTACATAGAACAACCAAATGGGTTTGAGGTCAAGGGGAATGAAGGATTGATTTGTCGTATGAGGAAGAATTTATACAGACTAAAACATACTCCAAGACAGTGGTATAAAAAAATTGAGTTTGTCATGGAAGGACAAGGATATCAAAAGACTATTTCTGACCACTGCGTCTTTGTATAGAGATTTTTCGAGGACGATTTTGTTATCCTTCTCCTTTATGTGGATGACATACTGATTGTCAGTCAATATAGCACTCGGATCAAGAAGTTGAATGAGCAATTGGGACAATTATTTGTCATGAAAGGCCTTGGACGAGCGAAAGAGATTTTAGGGATCAAAATTTTTTGTAATCGCGAGAACAAGAAGTTCTGGTTATCGCAGGAGAGTTACATTAAAAAGGTGTTATAACGCTTTAATATGGACAAATCTACACTTCAGGTTAAGTAGGAAGCAATGTCCGTCCTCGGATACAGAAAAAGCCTGCATAAGAGGTATGCAATAATCGTCGGCCGTTGGCAGCTTGATGTACGTAGCTATGTGTACTAGGTCGGACATTACCCATATAGTTGGTGTTGTCAATAGATTTCTTTCAAATCCAGGGATGGAGTATTGGTCTACTGTGAAGTGAATTCTTATATATCTTCGAGGAACTTCAAAGATATGTCTGTAATTTTGAGAAGAGAAGCTTCAATGTGTCAGCTACACAGACACGGATATGGCCGAGGATATTGACTCTCGGAAATCCACCTTAGGGTATTTGGTCAAGTTTGTTGGAGAGGCAGTCTTTTGGCAATCTAAGCTGTAAAAGTACGTTGCCCTTTCTATTACGGTGACCGAGTTTATTGTTGTAACGAGGCCAGTAAAGAGATATTATGGATGAAAAGGTTCATTCAAGAGCTGGGCATAAGGCAAAAAAAATATGTGGTACTCTATAATAGTTAAAGTATCATACATTTGTGTAGGAACTTCTCATTCCGTTCGAGATCGAAGCACATTGATATTTGCTATCATTGAGTAAGAGACGTTATTGATGAAGGGCGGCCGTCAGTAGAGAATGTCCGGTCAGATAAAAATGGGTCAGACATGATGACCAAAATTTTACCAAAGGAAAAGCTGAAAACTTACTGTGACAATGCTGGGTTAACTAATTTTGTTCCCACTCGATCGTGAGGGAAGGTTTATTGGGGTCACTCATTTTGTGGGAATGTGGCCGCGGACTTATGCGCGAATATAGTCCGTGGACTTGTGAACAATGAGGTCCACAGACTAATGAGCAATATTATCCACGGATGTATGAGCAAATCGTCCGTGAATTCTAGAAATGGATGCATATATTATATAATATTTGAGAACCTTTTGCTGTTGGAGCCTGAGGTCCATGGGCAATACCTGGAGAAATTTTTGGAGGCTCAAAGATTTGAAGATAGAAAGCACACATAGAGGCCAATTCAGAAGATCTTCTGAACATGCGAGATCTGCGGGGAATATACATGTAGTTTTTGCAGAGTGGTGGGTCATTTCTATAGGGCCGATAATCTGTAGAGTTGTTGCAGAGTTGTAGGCTGCATGGTGGTTACCTATATGTGTGTCTTCCACGTTGGCAAGGTTATCACTCTCATCAGCCAGTATATATGTATGTATGTGTTTTATGTCTATGTGAATGTAGGATCATAGAGTGAGAGCGAGAAAAATTTTCTGAATGAAGGAGGGAAGAGTGAAATGTAATAGAGAGTAGTGAGTGAAAAAGTGTGTGCTTTCTCGTGCTCTGTTCTTCATCTTTGTCTTAACAGGGCTTGTGCAGTCGTGTGGTTTCTGTAACCAACTTTTACATATAGTGGATTGTTTGAGGACGAAAATCTCGTGGTTTTTTCCTTAATTTAGAAGGATTTTTTATGTAAAATATTTTGTATTTATTTTCTTCTTCCATTTTTCTTTACTGTTCATGTGTGTGATTGTGTGCCTTTTGTTGTCCGACCGCCCATTGGGACGCCAATAGCCCTAATTTTGGTTACCGAAATTGAAATCAGGCAAGTGATTCTTCTATTATACTTATTCGCGAGTAACTCTCCTTACTTTCACTATCTCCTCTAATTGCAAGTAATATTCCTATTTTGTAAGTAATCCTGCTTTATTTTGAAATAAATGTGCTCCTTCTTCCCTCTCTCAAATTTCATTGATAATGTAAATATGTGATGCATGGGGGAATTTCTACGAAAATTGATTATGAAAGCGGAATCAAAAAATAGAGCTTCGCTTTCTATTTTATTTCCAGCTCTTAGACTCTTTGCAATCTGGACTAAACTAGTTCTTGATGAAGTGGGGGTGGTAAGCGAGGACTAGAGGATAGACAGTGGTTGTTGGTGTTTATATGCTTGTATCTACCTTTCAGAGGAACAATAGAAGGTATATTGTAACTTTGTCATTTGAATGTGTAGGGATGACATGTTATGTTCTTTTATAAATGCCAATAATCAGGGATTACTGAAAAAAATTGAGGTATGGATTTCATACCGAATAAATTTGGGTTTTAAATCTTATACGAAGGAGACATTCTTTACTATTTGTGATGTCTTACAGATTCTTGTTTTTCAAAATCTTTGGCTGCCATAAGGGGGCAAAGAGTCGGGGAAAACAGTTTTCGTGTCTGGCTGAGACAAAACTGTTTGTGTTTCGGTACACCTCCTTTTTATTTTTTCTTACCTTTAATCTTTCTCTTCTATGTATGGAAAAAATTCCATTTGATTTCAGTACTGCCGTTTATTATGTGGTTGCAATGGTTTTTTGTATTTGCTAAAATTTTTCATTGAGAAGTTAATGTAAAATGCCAACAATTATTGGGCAGATTGTCAAATAATTTGAATAGCATGTTCTGAATTTAGATAAATCGGCGACACTCATGTCTGTTGAAGGGATCTTGTCAGTTGCTTCAGTAATGGGCATATAAGTTTTTCTCCTCCAGCATTGCGACAGTGGCGGAGGACTTGGTTGGACTAGATTGTTTACTCAGGACTCGAATTCTATTTATTTTCTAAAAATCTTGCTTTAGATTTTGCTTTAGCAACTTGTTATCTTCCCTACACTTTGTTTTCCCGCAATTTCTAGTTCTTATTATATTCATCCACTTCATATATATGATGTTCTTTATAATGTCTTGTAAAAATGTGCATTAGCATTGAGCTGTAAGCTTTGTAGCTAAGTAGCAAGTTAATATTTGGAAAAATAACCTTACAATTATAAAATGAACTGTCCATAAAGTAATTATTTAACTTATCTTGGAGGAGTATTTGTTCTATTTGCTTGAGTGCAATCCAATAGTGCAGATATTTGACCTAGCATAATTTTTGTGGTCCACATATTTGGATATGATTATGTAGGCACATATGAATGTGATATGGGGGTAGGCCTAGCTATGCTGATGGTAGGCCCCATGGTCGATACATAGGTCGTTCAACTGGCAGATATAAAGATGTCTCATCAGATAATTCTAAAATCTCTTGTAAATATATTTTATTTTCCTGGAGGACTATGATTTGCACCTGATTTGAAATGTTAACTATGCGCATACATTGAGACAAACTCATTTATCAAGTAGCTGTTTTTGTGATTGCTTTAATAATTATTGGAAGATGACTTCTTTGTAAATTAGCAGTAGTTTTAAAACATTTGTGTAAGCTTATACTTAGTTCTTAGATCATGGAATTGTTAAATGATAGCACAATTGCAATATAAAAGTGACACTCCACGCTCTGGTGTAGTAGGTTGTCATCGTAAAACTTACTGAAGCTCATCTGACCATGTAGGGTTAGTTTGTTTGGGCACAGAAGTTGGAAACAAGAACGCAATGGAAATGAATGAGGGGGATTGAAATGGGATTCCCATTCTTGATTTTGGGAAACGGCAAATGCATATCTGTTCACCATCAAATTCTCATTTCTAATTTATCACCACCATCTCCATCAAACACCAACCAATTGGAACTCCCGAATTTTCATCACTACATTGTTGCCTGCATCCCAACTCCTTGGATAGCCGCAGCACCTTCGCTGCCACTCCCTCACTATAACTATTACCAAGCACCGCCTTTAGTGCTACCAACATTGCCATGCACAATAATGTTGAACCACAGAAATCTAATTGTCGGGGTAAAGTGTTGAACTCTAGGAATCTAGGCAAACTCGCACTCCACCCACCCCGAAATAAAGAAAAAGGAGAGATATATGAAGATTATGACATTTTGTATTACGATCAAAAATATTTAAAATAATGTAAATTGATCATCTATTATGCTCGTAATTACATGACATAGCGGTGCTTGTTTTATTTGGTGAAAGTCATTTTTCTATTATTACATTAATATAACAATGACTTTTTGGGATCGTTTTTATGGAGAATGTCTAATGTCATGTAAGTAGTTTATTTAGGAGCTTGAAGATGATGTACTACCAGCTAAAGCCGATCGCAGGTATATTGTGTTTCAGTTTCGTGTTAATTGTTACGTAATTAGGACATCAAAAGCTCACTAATAATTTGAGTGTGATTTAATCATTTTCTATTGCTGTGGTTCACTAACCATGGCTTTGATAATTTAGGTGTCAAGAATACTAGTCTGAGTACATTTCTACTCAGAAGCGAACTTACTTTGAAGCTCACGAGGATGAGGATTGGTACTTCTAATGGTATTTTATATGTTTGTATTTGTCCTTGATGTTTTATACACCTTTCTAATCGTCTTAGTTGGGTTTTGTAGGTTGAAAGACAGGTACCACCCAACAAACTTGGTTTCTGTCATAGAAAGGTATATTTTACACCTCTATTTATTCGGTTTCACATGAGAAATATAAGTCATTTAAGAAGTAATTTTTTTTGCTTACACAAGTTGTCAATGATTTTATATGAGGATGTGGTAGTCCATGATCTTTGTATCCTACCTACACTTGGTGGTGGCTATTTTGGTCTTTTTGATTTATTATTACTGTTCTATAGAACAATTTGAGGAATTTAACCTTTTCTTTTTAAATGTATTTCATCTCTATTTTTCTTTATTTTTCAATTTTCATGAGATATAGGTTGGCAAATGAGTAAGAGGAGATGTAATCATACTGTCACGACCCGGAACACAATATTTACATGTTAAAATAAAATCAATAATATATTCTATTAACCGTAATAACCAAACCCGAGCGTGACAATCCGAATACATAAAAGACCCAACATGATAAACCCCGTACAAGATCTCATCAGACATAAATTCGGACAAACACAATATACGACATGCTATCCAAATACCGCAAGGGAGGCATTCAACATTACAACAACTCAATAACATAACGCGATAACTCCAAATATATTCTATACATGGATCAACGTCGTCATCGGTCATAGACAAAACCATAATATATCCTCGAGATTAAAAATATAACCAATATGAACATTTTCACTCACTGATAGAGATTTGTCACATCAGACAGCGTCTAAACTCTACAAGCGTATCCAAACCACTGGTCTGAAGGGATAAAATATGAAAACATGAGTCTAGAGTTTAGTAAGTATCAGCAATCGTATAAAACGGTACACATAAATCAGAAACAGGGATATTGCATAGCAATCACGCAAAATAAAATACAATATCCGTGAAATCCCTGAAAATCGAAGAGATGTCTCGTACTAAATCATCATCCGTATTAACTCGTCCCTCCGGAACAAAATCATATAAATCACGATTTGGTAAAATCTCGTAGACGATATCATATCATATGATCCGATATCACATTACATAATTGCGACCATCACCACATTCGTGTGGGACATATACCATTGTCCGGATCTAAAACTCATAATGTAGAAATCAAGAGAAAACCGCCGAAACAAAAACATAAATCAAAACGCGTTCCGAGTTTATTACATCAGTACATACGAGACATTCCTATCGCCCATCCGTGGGCCAAATCACGTATCTCAAATCGTCGTCCACGCAACACATGCAAAAATACAAAACATGCACGAAATCGGAGAACCAAAGATAAATAATATCACCTTGAAGAATGGTTACTCTCGTCCGGTAACCACGGCTATATAGCCTGCGATTTAAGCCAGTAGCTCAAGGCTCGGCTACGGTTTAGGCTAGTAGCTCAAGGCCATCTATGTACTCTGTCTCCCATAGATTAAGAACTTGCTCACTATGTTTTACCACCCGCAACTTTGAGTGTAACCTTAAATTTTAATTATATATTAGGACGTCCGAATATATTAGTTTTCCGTCAATTCCTTATGATGGTTCTCAATTAAATACACAATGGGGTAGGTCAACTGCAAAATGTCTTAACATTCCTTTCGGCAGAAGTAGCCTATCATATATGTCCTCGTCGGGACTGAGCCTCCCCGTCAGGAGCGGCGCCACAAAAAACCAATGCCTCAGATCACAAATTGACCCCTAGGGTCTCGGACCGCCAAGGTCCCGTAGTGATCCCGCCCCAGGCAGCGTGCGTGTGGACCAACGCACAACCTGGTTCATGGTT
This sequence comes from Nepenthes mirabilis, assembly GCA_025585075.1. NCBI lineage: Eukaryota > Viridiplantae > Streptophyta > Magnoliopsida > Caryophyllales > Nepenthaceae > Nepenthes > Nepenthes mirabilis. The sequence goes on from JAODPA010054075.1 coordinate 10,882, forward strand.
CCATAATATATAGATACACAAACATACATATATATCGTTCGGGTGTTCAAAAATCCTCCAAATCATAAATACTAGTACAAAATCACCGCACAACCGATAAAATATACATGCATGTATACAATTGATAAATTGGGATATATAAAAATATATACATGTTAGTAAAATCTCCCACAGTAGTCAAAATATATCATAAATTAAATCAGACTAAGAATAGGGTTAGAGGATACTTACCTTAACATTATACTCCACAGATTTGAAGAAAGGAGGTTCCGAAGTACCCGATTTGTGCCTCTCTCTCTCCTGCCTCACGTGCACCCACACGCTGCCCTTCCTCTCTCCACTATGCACGGCCACCGCATCGCTGTCGTTGCTGTCGCCGGTTCTCTACCACTGCGTCGCCTCACTTGGCCATGCCGGCCTCACCTTGTTGGCATCGGCGCCACTGCGCGCCGCCTCCTCTCTCCTCATGCGGCTTTGCCATGGCTCTCCTCGCACAACCCACACCGCACGCCACCGCGCCTCAGCCCACGACTGCCGCGAACACCACTAGCCACCGTCGCCGCC
>JAODPA010054086.1:0-11445 GCA_025585075.1 Nepenthes mirabilis
TGCAAAACATAAGAAATTCTTTTTAAAAAATATTTTTTGACGTTAGGTGTATATTGAAAAAAGAAACTTATTTTCATGTATATTTTTTCTAAACATATACTGCATTTTACCGATTTTATACCAATGTATATTCCATGACAACTTGTATATTCAATCACGTAACATGAGATAACATTAGAAAACACAAATCAAAAAATAGTCAAATATATATTGTATTCCTATTTCAAATTGTCTCATACTATTTGTCCAACCGGTAGTCAAATTAAAAGTTGCAGTATTATAAAATCAATAATTTAATTCTAATAAAGTTTGATGGGTCTAGTCACGACACAGGCTAATCCGACAGCTAGTCCACTTGCCAGCAAAGCCCAACGCAAAGTAAGGTCCAGGAGACCGCCTAACCGGCCCATCTATTGTGAGTAGGTCCAAGGGGGAACGACAGGCCAGGACCAGCAGACAGCTTTCGCGTCTTAGCCAATTATGGCCCAAGTCAACCCCTCCACTTAGTAGTAATAGTCTGGCAGCGTAGAAGACGCTGATGCGGTAGCCACTAACCAATGGTGATCGTAGTGAACCCTGAAAAGCCATCTCACTCATCTACCGACAGCAACTCTAGCCAATCTACGACGAAACAGATTGGCCAATGTCGGCCACAACCCGTAGCAGTCACATCACCATTGCAAGGAGACAACCAAGACAGTGGCCATAACCATTGCTGGGACAAGCCAGCAAATCCTAACCAGACATCTGTTACGAGTCTTGATGCCAAAAGCCTTCTTTACAAAATATTACAAATATCCTTCACCTTCACAGGAAAATGGAGGGATAAATCTCCAATTGAATCTACTTTCGAGCGAGATACAAAAGTTGAGAAAGAACTAAACTCTCTTTCTCGAACACAGTTCTTTCTCTTCTTTTCTAAGCCGCTCCCAGTTGAGCGCATCCTAATAAATCACTTACTGAGTGTAACACTCTAGAACCTTGCCCTCCAAACACCTTGAAGTCGCTCCCGTTGAGCATATCACTGAAGCTCAGTTCTCCTTTCACATCTCTCGCATACATGTACTTTGAACTCTCTTACATCCTCTTGTCTTTTTATTTTCTAATAAATATTTCTAATTTCAGTGTTGAAGGATAAATCGGAGAGTGAGTCCTACCAATTATCTGACCTCTTGTTCGTTATTTGTGGTGCGCAGGATTCAGGTTAGTAGAGACGAAGATCGAACTTGCTCCAATTCGACCGACAGTGAAAGATCAAGTGGCTCCCTAATCCGTATAATGATTCGGATATTGGGAAGTATCATTAGCGCTGTCTGTGAAAAATGACGTAAAAGTCTAACCATCAATCACCGCACTCACAAAAGCAAATATGGTCAACACCAGATAGTAGACCAGTGTGCCGATAAGGGACACCGTCGCCCAAGGTGACGACCCCTCTGCAGGTAGCTAGCCATATGGGTGAGCGTCCTAAGCCTAGCGTCCTCATGCTGGCTACCCAGATGGAGAACATGTTTAAAATACTCCAAAGGATCAACAACCATTTGGACGAGTAACAATTGGGGGGTCCTACCCCCACCGCACAAGCATCAGCTTCAAAACAAAAGAGCCAAAGATTGAAGCAACCGTTTGAGAAGATCCCACGGCCCGACGACATTAGGGCCCAGGATGCTTCGAGAAATAGGGTCTAGGTGCGACCAGAGGGCTATCCTAGCCATGGGACATAGGAGGAAATCCTTGAGTGGTGGAACCCTCATTACTCTCGTAGTGACCGAAGGCCCTTGATGCAAATAGAAGCTCCTACAGCACGCGACCACGATGGGCTGAGAGTCACATGGGCGCTCACCCCCTCCAAATCACTTGGAGTTGAAGACCTTTCTCAATGCAAAGAGGGTCACATTTGCCTCCTAGATGGAGGAAAATGTGGAGAAAATATGGCAACGCGTCTTCAGGGATGACGCCAGTGGGAAGGCCGCGAACCTGAGAAGGTCATCTTTCACGGTGGAGATCCATGTGCAATCGTTGCCTCTCAAATTTAAGATACCAGCCCTTGAGTCGTACGACGGAAGCTCTGGCCCAATGGATCACCTAGACCACTTCCGCACTCTATTGAGCTTCCAAGGCCTAGGTGAAGCCATCATATATCAATGCTTCCCTTTGACTCTCAAAGGGGATGCGTGCCTCTCGTTGTACAATCTCGAGCTGAGCTCTACCCGATCGTTTGAGGAGCTTACTAACTATTTCCTGTCTCAGCTCGCCTCCAATTGAAAAGAGGTGAAGCGACCATGACATTTAGTCCGACTTTGGTGATGACAAGACAACAGCTTGAAGCACTTCCTGGCAAGGTTCACCGTCGAGACCCGAAGGATATATGGGCTCACCGACCAGGTGTAACTCAACGCCTTCATCACCACTCTGAAGTTGAGCGACTTCTTCAAACACCTAACCCATTAGAATCTCCAAACTTTTTAGGAAGTTGAGGCAATCGTTTGAGCCTACATAACGGCCAAGGAGACCAACAAAGCCAAGCGATCGGAGCACACAGACCAACCATCGAAGAGGCCGGCGAACGAGAAAAAGAGGAATGGGGATGATCTCGAGGACCACGTAAGCAGCTGTGAGAGGAACTAGGTGTCCGGAAAGAACTTCAACCTTAGACCCTGATCCCTCTGACCAATACGCACACAAACATCCTAATATAAATTCGGGATAAAAAGTTCCTGAAATGGCCAAAGGTGCTGAAGAACTCGGAGGGAAAAAATCAGTTTAAGTACTGTCATTGCCATCGATCTCTGAGTTACAACTCCAAAGTCTGCCAGATGTTGCAGAAGAAGATCGAGAAGCTAGTTTAGAGGGGTCATCTCATCAGGTTTCTCTGAAAATCAGGGCAGGCCCCCAGGGTAATAAGCAAAGATGGAGCAGAGTAGCTAAGGAACCGAGTTGCGATTGAGGTCATCAGCATGATATCCGCTCATCCGCACAAGAGCGTTGTCCCAAATTGTTCTAAGAAAGCTTCTAACAGTAAAAGGGTAAGGGAAGGGATTAGGAATGATGTCATTAGTTTTGATAACGATGATATGACTCATATAATAACTCCCTACTTGAACCTCCTAATTATATCAGCTCTCATTTCAGATGATACCCTAGACTACCAATTAAAATGAATATTTATTGATAATGGAAGGTATCAAAATTTGCTCTATTTCAATGATTATTTTAAACTTGGTCTAAAAAGGACTGAATTAAAGCAGACTGAAGGATCACTGTACAGACTGGACAATGAGCCAATTCCCGTTCAGGGCTCTATCTAGCTCGAAGTAACACTAGGGACTTACCCCAGGACTACCTCTGAGATGTTGACGTTCCTCGTGGTAGACCTCCCTTAGTCGACAATACTATTATGGGGTGACCATGCCTGATAACTTTTGGGGTGGTAATGTCAATACCTCACTTGAATATGAAGTTTCCGACCCTGTTTGGCATCGGTGAGGTCCTGGGCGACCAGATGATTGGTCAAACCTACTACTTGGACCAGATCACTCCAGTGACCATCAGCCAGTCGATCGAAGATCTCGTCCTATAGGATGAGGCCACCCTACAACAGGCCCGGGCTAGTGAGTCCACATACCAAATACCCTTAGACCCTAACGAGCTCGAGAAGTGTGTGCTAATCAGGATCCCTTACGGGTTTCGTTCAAGATGACTTGATTATCTTCCTCAAAAACAACTCCGACGTCTTTGCATGGATGCCTGTAGACATGCCTGGGACACTGATTGGAGTAATGATTTATAAGTTGGGCCTAGATCTCGATTACAAACCCATTCGATAAAAGTGAAGGAACCACTCGATTAAGAAGCTGATTGCCATTCACGATGAGGTAAAAAAGTTACTTGACGTAGGCTTCATTAAAGAAGTTCAGTACTTGGACTAGTTGTCCAATATTGTCCTAGTGAAGAAAAGTAACGAAAAGTGGTGAATATGCGTCGACTTCACTGACGTGAACAAAATGTGCCCTAAGGATTGCTTTCTACTACCAAGGATCAACCTATTAGTGGACTCTACGTCAGGCCATGAGTTGCTCAACTTCATGGACGCTTACTCAAATGACAATCAAATCCGGATAAGTCTAGAGGATGAGGAGTACACGTCCTTTATTACCAACAAGGGCACCTATTGCTATAAGATTATAGCCTTCAGATTGAATAACACTGGTGTCACTTGCTAGCGATTCGTCAATAAGATGTTCAAAACACAGATTAGTTAAAATATGGAGGTGTATGACAATGATGTGCTTGTCAAAAGTAAAGTCACCAATGACCACATTTGCGACCTGAGCGAGACCTTTGAGTTTGTCTAGATGCACAAGATGAAGTTGAATTCTGCTAAGTGTATGTTCGGCGTGACGTCTGAAAAATTCTTGGACTTCATTATCTTACAGCGAGGGATCGAGGTGAACCCCAAGAAAATAAATACTATTCTCAACATCCATCCACCCTAAACAGTAAATGAGGTCCAGAGGCTCACCAGAAGAATCGCAACCCTCTCCCAATTCCTAGCGAAGTCCACAGAGAAGTACTTGTCGTTCTTTTAAGCCTTGAGAGCAACCAAGTCAACCGGCTTCCAATGGATGGTCGAGTGTGAGGCAGCTTTTCGAAAGCTCGAGGAGTACCTCTCCCATCTTCCTCTCTTGACTTCGCCTTAAGAAGGCAAAAAGTTGTACTTATGTTTGGTAGTTCTCAGCACGATGCTAAGCTTAGTCATAATTTGGCAACAGTTTAATGTATTACGTCAGCAAGATCCTGACAGATGTCGAGAGCCACAACTCGCATACCAAAAGGATCGTGCAATGGAGCAAGCGTGATTTTACGAACCTCAGATAGGTCAGAGATCAAGTACTCAATCACCCTCGGGTTTCCAGCTACCAATAATGTCGCCGAGTACGAGACACTTCTAGCTAAGCTTCAGCTCGCAAAGGAATGCTCAAGTAGGTCATTGATCATCTACAGTGATTCCGAACTAGTTTTTAACTAGGTTTGAGGAAACTTTGAATCATCAAACCCTCAACTTGCGAAGTACTTCGATAGAGCAAACAGTCTGACCCATGCATTTGACAAAGTCGAAGTGATCCACATTCTTAGAGAGGAAAATTGGAAGGCTGATCAACTAATAAAGACAACGGCAACTGGGAACCTGGATCATTACTCCAGAGACATGTAGGAAGTCCTAGCCTCGCCAAGCATTGATAGCCTCGAACGCAAGGTGCTACAATTAGCCAACAACAATAGTTGGATGACCTCGTACTGGAGGTACCTAACCGACGGCACCCTACCAGAGATCCCCAATGAGGCCAAGTGTGTGAGAAAGATAGCAGGCCAGTACACCCTTATGGACGAAAGACTGTACCGTCGAGGGTACTCAACCCCATACATGAAGTGCCTCACACCAGAAGAGGCTGAATATGCACTCGGCGAGGTACACCTCAGCGTCTACGACTCACACATCAGAAGCAAGAACCATTCTTTCAAGATCATACAACAAGGACTATACTAGCCCACGATGAAATGTGATGCCATGGATTTCATCAAAAGGTATGAAAATTGTCAAATTCAAGGGAGTATGAGCCACTAGCCACATACGGAACTGCAAAGGTTGGAGGTGCCGAGGCCATTCGCATAGTGGGGGCTCAACATACTTAGCCCCATGCCTCTAGCGTCCGAACAGAGAAAATTTATCATATTCGGTATTGACTACTTTATCAAGTGGGTCGAGGCGACCTCATTGGCACGGATCACTAAGCAAAATGCAATGGAGTTCATTCACCAGAATATCATGTTCCTGTTTAGAATTTTTTAGGTCATAATAATTGACAACGGAACCCAATTTACTGGCAAGTAGCTCTCTAAGTTCTATATGGGTCTATATATTAGGCTTATTTACACCTTTGTCGCCTACCCACAGGCTAATGGGCAAGTGAAAGTGACGAACCAAATGCTACTGCACAAGTTGAAGACAAAGTTAGAGGATACAGTGGGCTCTTGGGCAAATAGATTACCGTCCATGATGTGGTCATACTGAATGATGCCGAGGGAACCAACCTGTGAGACACCCTTTAATCTATACTACAGAGTCGAGGTGATCGTCCTTGTTGAAGTTGGACCACCTAATCTTTGAGTCGAACACTTTGACCCAACCAGCAATTCTCAGAGGTTCAGAGAGCACCTTGACCTATTCAAAGAGGCTCGAGATGCAGCGCATTTTTGGATGACAGTTTATCAGTAATGAATCACACAATATTATAATAAGAGGGTAAGAGCCTATCGATTTGAAGTGGGGGACCTTGTCCTATGGAGCATAGAGACAACTGGCAAAACTGCAAATAGGAATAAACTCTCTCCGAATTTGGATGGACCATTATTTGTCTCAGCAATTCTCCGAAATGGGGCCTACAAACTACGTATCTAGGATGGCAAGCTGATCTCAAGGACATGGATTTCCGCTTACCTCAAAAGGTACTACCAATAGGCTAAAGTCGAACCCAGGTAAGGTCAACATGCATCACTCCAAATGCTTGTAAATGTATCATGTTTTGATTAATGAAATTATTGTTTGTTTGCACGTACTTGTTCATATAATGCATGCGTGTTTATCATCTCATAAAATCAAGTGACCTAAATTGCCATAAGTCAGGCAAAATTTGTCTTCACCTGTTTCACGACCCACTGGCGCTCAAAAAACCTCAACCCTCAACTAAGCAACCCACTCGAAGTTAAATTTGAACATTGGTTCCAGTAACTGAGTGGCCCATATGAGGCCAAAAATCTAGGTCTGGGAGATCTTAGAGCTCCCAACCGAATGGCCACTAAAACTTTAGGGGGCTTCTGCAGTTGGGGTGCGACAACCTCCCTCAACGAAGAGAGTGCCCTCAATTAATGATGGTCGGTGGATTAATACCAGATGTGCATGAGCTATGACATCTTTGGACAGAACCGAGCGCCAATACGGCAATGTGTGGGCGATGGTCTATGACTCCACAAGGGCCCGGCTGCTGTGGCCATGAAACCCAGTTAGCCCTAGTGAGGCTCAACCTTGGGTGTGCGATGACATCCTACTCACAAGATAGAGCATCCCATGGAATCAAGGTGCCATGACATTCTCTCCAAGGGAACAAGCACAACTAAGCAAATGAGCGCAAGACAAGCTCGATGATGATAGCAACAACGCTTAGCTGGCCAAACCAAGGAAATCAATTTCGCATGGAAATGCAAGCAAACAACTACAAAGGTCACCACAATTCGGTTGATTTTATTATAAGGATTCCGGATGTACAAGGTTGGCCATTCGCGTAAACAATACAAAACAACAAAACAAAGAAAAGAAAAGAGGAGCCTAGTGATCTAGAGAAGAGTGGCTTGGTAGCTGAAGGCTGCTCGATTGGGAGGACGAAGGCTTGGCCATCCCTTCGGTAGGGGCTAATAGATCTAACTTTTGGCTTGCACTAGTATTCATCGAATGAAGAAGGGAGACAGGAAAGTTCGGGGTAGCTAGTTGTACCACTCATTTGTAGAGATTGATGCCATTACAATACTTGTCCCCCAACATCTTGCCGAGCCCCTTCCCTGGAATGGAGGTCCTTAACTGTCCCTCAAGCCGGAGGCAATGTTCTTGAAGAATGAAATAATGCTCCTGAAACTTGTGGAGCGACTCCTCAAGGGAAGTGATCTTCACCCCTGCATCACACAGCTCGCATTCGAGGACTTCAATCTGCCCCTCACCCAACCTTGCTGGCTCGACCATAGCTCTGTGCTCTCCCACGCAGACGTGCATCCAGGTAAGATTGCCAATGGCCACCGAAAGTTGGAAAGCCTTCTCCTATACTTGCTGATGGAAAGCACATTAGGAAAATTGAGATGAAAGGGGAGAAAGGACAGAGATGCTAAAAGAGTACCTCAATAGAGAAAAAATCCTCTAAAGGTAGACAGCTTGGGGCAGCCTTGGGTGACCCTGTGGCCTCCTCGGCTCTAGCAGAGGAAAAGGGTTAGGTGGATATAATCATCACAAGGGGAATAAGGAGAAAGCTTAAAAATGAAGGATTACACAAATGGTACCTCACTATCAAAAGATTCCTCATGAAAAGAGAAACATGGAGAAGAACCAAAATAAAAAATGGGTGGAGTCCTTCAACATAAAAGGGGTGGAGCATGACGCTGAAGAGGAACCTCAAACCCGGGAGGAGGAAAAAGAGCGTCCGAATCCTTTGGACGCTTAGATGGTGAAGGGTTAGCTTGAGGACCCCCTCTGTTTCCAAAAACTCTAAATTAATGGCAAAAATTTCTTCAGTCACCCAATCATTATTAATGGACTTCACAATTGAAGCAGTAGGAGGTGTGAAGTAGGCTCATCGGCTGATAGGCTAACAAAAGCATAGACCCCATATTCGACTAAGATTAGAGCATCAATCGGTTCGTTCGGACCATTAACAATGGGGACATTTATTCTCAAAGTAGCAAACGAAGAAGCCTCACCACCCCCAGTGAATTTGGGTGCCTCCTTGAAAACTGGGCAGCCCGGTGAAGAAAGAATGTGATCTGGCCTCCCAGATAACTCACCAGCTTCTAATGTGGTAATCTCGTCACAAGCTTCATCAATCGTCTTATCAAAGTTGTCAAAGGAGGACAAATAGGGTGAACTAGGGGTCTTGGAGCTTGCCTCTCCTATCACAATTTCAGGGGAATCCTGAATAAAAAGTTCCCTTGATTTTCTTTTGGGGTTGCGGAGAGGCATATCGGCAATTGCCTCCCCTCCAACCCTAACCTTCCAATTGAAATAAGTGAGCACTTATCGAGTCAAGAAATGGCTTGTCTTTTGGAGAAAAATTGTATTTTTCTCAATCAATTCAGTCAAAGGTTGTGCCATGAAAGTTTTAGTTCCAAAGACATATTCAGAGTATATAGGGTTTACCAACTTTTACTTATTGGAAAGGATCTAGTCAAAAAGAATTGCAATGAAGAAGTATCTGTCATTCTAGTCCTTTATTGAGTCTGGATTTCCTTTACTTATTTTATCTTTTTTTAGGGAGTAAATGAAATCCAGTTGTTCTCTTGATTAAATCAAAAAACGACTTTGACAAACCTAATGTCCAGATGAAGTTCCCAGCAGCGAAAAAATGCACAAAGAAACCAAATATCTAATAACATTACGGTGGAGATGCATCGTGGGAATTTCTAGAGCCTCTGGAATCTCGTATAATTCTCTCAAAAAAGGAATGCGAAGCCTCTCCTTCAAATAAATTTCATAAATGGTGATGAAGTCAAGCCTCAGAGAGCAAGCCCTCTCAAAAGGTGAAGGGATTTAGAAGGGGATAACAATAGGAATATTAAACTTCTTGTAAATATCCAGTACATTCTCGACCATGAGACTGGACAGAATCTTAGCAATACCCTTAGAAGCTGCTCAAGGGACCATGAAAATTAGGAGAAACAAAAAGCAAATTGGGGTTGAGAGAAATGGAATGCAAAGAGACACATAAGTGAAGGAGCACCATAATTTAAATAGGCAAAGACTCTAGCCTAAACTGATGTCACCTAAAACTACTAACGGGGCACATTGTCATGATTGCTGAGACATGTGTCAGCACAGGAGTGTGCTACGGCATGTCCATCCTATTACACTAGTCATGATGGTCTAGCGCACTGCTTTCCAAGACAACAGACTTGCACCAGATAGCTCTGTCACTTGATTAATTATGATAATATGATTCAACCCTAATTAAAGTCAACTCAATTGATTTATAGATGCATAAATATCGTGCTTATTCAAATTAAATTACTATGCACCGGATTGCCAGAAAATCGAGTTATTAAATATTCGAATTATCAGATTATCATATATTAAGAAATGAAAAATGGTAGTCAAGAGTGTGGGCGGCACTCAGGTCAAGATCAACTATTCGCAAAAAGCAAATATACTCAAGCTGTACAAAGAGAATGAATTATCATTTGGATAGTTCTATTCATTGAATCATTTCACGGTGTACAAGCTTAGAACAGTAAAAATACAACCTAGATAGAATAGAAAAAAAAATACAGTATGATTCGGATAAAAAAAACTCCTCTTGAGAAACTTCAAAGGCACCATGGAAGAAGGAAAAGAAGAGATCGTCAGCCTATGCCTGCAACAGCCGCTCGGATCACCTCAAGAGAGAACATAAGGGCGGGGTCCTTGTTACATCGAGAAGGCCCAGCTTTGGAAATGGATGAAAACTACGAAAGCCAAGATGGTTTACCCTATAAAACAGGGTAATTAAGATAGTCTTCAAGTACTTCATCAGGCTTTGGCTTTAAAATCTAGAATAAATCCTCCAACAACTCCAGTATTGACTGTTCATAACAACAAAGATACCAAGTTGGCTAAAAACAACCATATAACTAGGTAAGAAAAGAAATGATCCATGATGCAAACTAAGAAAAACTCTCCAATTTATAGCTGAAACGAAGATCCTGCTAGCTACCAGTTCAAAGAAGACATTGAATCACATTCATTAAAGACAAAGAATCAACTCCTATCAAATAAGACCATTCATATCAAGAATATTTGCAACAGAGATTTGCATTAATGACACACCGACTGGCATCTCCTCATTAACATGCTAGCAGTTTGAAATCAAAACTCTTAGCATGTGAGGCTTGTGATGGGTATGGTCCAAGGTAGATCAGTCTAACGCAAATTTAGATTAAGGTCCAAAATTCCAGTGGTCTAGACAAAAAGGCAATAAGGCTAGTCCAAACAGTTGGATAATAACTCCCCGGGACATTAATTAAAAATTTTAATCCGAATGATCAGTTACCAAAAATCAAAGGATGATTACAAGCCAATTAATCACTCGATTTAGAAATGGTTGAAATGGTCCCATCATCAATGGCCAAACAGTTATCACATTAAATTAAAACGTCAATTATACACCAAAAATAACATATCTCTATAATTATTCTAAAACAGTTTTGGACACATACAATGATTTCAAAGGCTGACAAGTCAAGCAGGACTCTAAACTATAAATACATCTTCTTCTTAATGAAAAAAAGGGGAAAAGACGCTCAATCATTCGAATACACAAAAAGGAGCAAAAAGCCCTTTGAATCCACACTCATCCCCATCTACTTTTAATTCTCGTATTTATTTCTTTACTATCTTTCCATCCGTACAAAAAAAAAAAATCACTAATTTTAGTATCAAAGGATATACCGGAAAGTAAGTTCTGTATATCTCTTATCTCTAGTTATTTTATTATGATACGTAGGATCCAAATTTAAAATTATGAAAATTGGACCCATTATCATTCAGACATCCAAGTGAGAATTAGTGGCTGCCTAATTATACATAAATCCGGTTCTTGAGATGAATCATATTTATAACACATTCTCTCTATATATATATGACTTATTTTAATT